>RJWT010031815.1:0-14276 GCA_004365215.1 Cuniculus paca | reverse complement strand
GCAGTGAAGTCAGAGGACAAGGCAAGGAGAGGCAGAGTGGGCACAGAAGGAAGGAAAGGGCTGGAGAATGGCAGAGAACAGTACAGCATGTTCCCACATGCCGTTAGGATCTCCTCACTTAACATATGTCTAGCCATTGCCATGTCCTTTATTTAAAGCACTGCTCAAGTCTATCCTCTAGGAAAGCTTAACCTCACTAACCATCAAACAGCTTTCCAGGACAATGTGAACAGCTGGCTCAACTCAAGATATTTTGCTGACCTTCCTCTGGTCTCTCAAGAGATCTGGTGGCCATATTTGTAGTCTAGGAAGTTCTGGGGGCTGCCATGTGGCTGTCCTCATATTTGGTTATAAAAGGAGGAGCTGCTGTGCTTGGGAGCTAGGAGATCCTTCTTTGATACAGGCCATATTAAGCCAGATGTGGAAGTAAAAATTAAATTAAAACAAGTCTTGTCTCCTGTTCTGATTTCCATTTTTACCACAGCCGCCAGCCAAGTAACCATCACATGGCACTCTTGGAGAAACAAGAGGGGGTTTGTTTAAGCCAAGATGCCAAATGGTCATGAATTGCAGAATATATATTTTTAAACAAGCTATTTCCCTCACTGTAACAGCAAGAATTCAGATCTGCAGGAGGTCAGCTAACAGCAGCATGCAGGCCTGGCAGGCTACCCAGGCCTGGAAGTTTATCTTGCCTTCGTGTGGGGAGGTACGTCAGCGGGGCCGCATTTTCATGATATGCACCAACATCGACCCTGCCTTTCTTGGTCTGAGGCTTTGCAAGTGTCCATCCTCATGGCCCCATGTATAAGCTGCCTGCAGTTCTCTTATTTAAATTGCCTCATTTAAAGTGAAATCATCCTCCATGTCCTGGTCTGATGGTAGACCAGATTCCAGGGAATTCTCATGGAGATGCCATGCACAAAGAGAGACCATGATCTGTGAGACTCCGGAGAGGAACCAAAGGCCCAGGTCACACCCTGCAGAGGACAACAAGCTTCCCTTGAGAAAGCAGCTTTTGCTCCTGGGGAATAAGACCCATGAGAACAGAGGGCATTTCCCCCTTTAACAGGGTCCCACAGAAGCATTCCTCAAAGGCCTGCAGCCTGAAAAAAGCACTGGGGTCCCCTTCTCAGCCTCCTCTACTTCCCCTGGGAATGCTACTGCTGGAGAGGAAGCCCACAGCCTCCAGCCGTGGCTTCACCTCCCTCTAAGAAAGCTCACCTGCCCTTTTCAGAGAACCCCCAGGGAGCTTCCCATTCCCCCAAAGGCCCTCAAAATTTTCCATCTTTCCATTAGGCATCTTTTTCTCATTAATGCACTAACACTCAAGCTATGTGCGGAGAATGATGAAAAAGAGACCTTGTGTGGGGCTTGGGATCTGTTCAAAGCCTGGGGAAACTGTTTTAGAAGGTGTATGTTTTTTATTCCTTTTATGAGAGATGCATGTTTCCCTCCCTCTGGCTTGTTTAAAAGTAAAGTTTAATATGCTGCCAGAGAAATTGCTGGTTAATAACTTAATAAGCTATGTGCTAGGAATTATGGGAGCAAAGTAGTGTCTAAGAAAAATTTTATTATACAGTTTGAGGTTTGGGGAATATATAGCATCAGTGATTAAGTCCTCTTTCTTTTCAAACCTTTCTTTCTAGGTGCACAAAAAGGATAAATAAGTAAGAAGAATGAGAACTTGTGGGTGTTGCAGAAGTCTGGACATATCAAGGTGAGAATTTCTCCCAGAATGATCAACAGAACTGTTAATACGAAGCTGTTAAGGCATAAGCTGGAACCTCAGTCCTGGCAGTAATACTAATAGTGATAGTAACAAAACATGGCATTTTACTAAAAGTTTGTTTTTTTGCCTTTTTTTTTTTTTTTTTTTTTGTCTTTTTGCTACAGGGTTTCACTATGCAGTTTAGGCTGGTTTTGAACTCAGTTTGTAGCCTAGGCTGGCCTCGAACTCATAGTGATCCTTCTACCTCAGCCTCCCAAGTGCTAGGATACACAGGTATGTGTCATCACACCCAGCTGTAAAAGTTTTATCTTAAAAAGTATTTCTATATAATTTTATTTTATAAAATTTTTAAGAGGGAAAAATAGGCATTATCATTACTATTTCTGCAAATCAGTGAAGTTGCTCATAGAGCTCCAGGGACCTACATGAGATCAGGGCAAAAGCTAAGACAACAAACAAACTGTAGACAAACAAATCTTATCTATGTGTCCCAAACACACTCAGATAAAAAAGAAGACACTGTGCCAAGCAAGTTGAATGTGTTGGTTTGCACCCATGTTCTCTGGTCCTGTGCCTGGAAACCAGTCCAGGGAAAAAGCAAGGCTGCTTTGGTGAGGACCAACACAAAGGCATATTTCCAGCATGGCAGATTATATTATAAAACCCTAGTTATCAAGCCAAGTGTGGTGGCACATGTCTATAATCTCAGGACAATAGGAAGCTACAGTAGAAGAATTGTGAGTTCAAGCCTAGCCAGGGCAACTTAGCAAGACCCTGTGTTAACATAAAAATAAAAAGGACTGGAGATATAACTTAATGTGGAGACCTTGGGTATTTTCCACATCTACCTAACTCATGCTTTCATGTCCATTATTCACCATGTCCTTTCCATACTCACCTTTTCATGCCATCATTTTCAAGTGTTCCACTTTGCAGGTGAAAACTAGGGCCTAAAGACAGCACATGCCCCACCCTGCTAGTGAGCAGTCGAGTAGGGAGTTGGCCCAGGCCTGCTGGCCTTGCGGGCGCTCTGGCTCTGCTCGATGTCAGCACGGCACATTGGTTTTCAGACTAGAGGTTCTCATTCACCAAGTGCCTCTAGAAGCAACCCACCTGTGGCCACACAGGGCCTTTGGAATAGGGAGAGCCTCTCTGGCTCTGAAGTCCTAGAATGAGCCCCTAAACTTTTTTGGTAAAGTGCTCTTCCCAGAGGCCTACAGGCCAGTTCAGTCACTGAGCAAGGCCAGGCACTATGGGTAGCTAGGAGGAAGGAGAGATCAAGGAGGCTGTAAAAAGCCTTTTGCCAAGCTGATGCTTCGGCCCATGCACAGCAGCCCCAGTGCCACTCAAGCCTTCTGGAGGAAACCCGAAGCCTGGCCACACAGGACCATCGCACTAGGGCTGAGTCAGCTCCCTACGATGGCGGAAGTGCTCCTGCAGGCCTGCACACTGCTGGAAAGCCTGTGGTCAGAGTACTGACTTCACTTAAGGAGCTGTGTCCAAAGGATCATGCCTATAAAACACCTGTGTGACCCAGGAGAACAAACTCATTTACACATTAGGATTTCAATTTGTTGGTGTGCTTCTCTCAGTCCCTTTTGAAGCTTTCAGTGGGAGGGAAGCCATGCAGGAAGGCCTCCTCGCCCCATTTCAGTGTGAACCATATCTACCATTCCCACATTTTCAGCATCTTGAGTTTTCACATGGACTTCTGTTTGAAGAAAGAATCTCACCAGATTAGGTAATCTCTAAATTCTCTTTCCTGCTCTAAATTCTGTGGTTCCATGGTGCCCTTAGCAGTGTTGGAAAGATAAAACCCAAGTGGTCTTAAATGCACACAAGTATCTCTATTCCCATTATGGAGGCCCAGGGAGGTAGCGAGGGTTACCAGATGACAGTAGCAGAGCTGGTGGACTGTTACTAAGGAGTTTTTGGTTAACCCCAGGAGAGGAAAGCCTTAGGATGTTCCTCAATTTGCAAAGATAGCAGCTCCTCACCTCTCAACCTGAGCCCATCGTGTCTTCTAAACTCTTGAATCAAGTCTACCATTTTCTGGCTGACATTTAAGGGCTGCCTGTCACAACTGCTCTCCCTGACACAGGGTGTTTCCTCCTCAGTACTATCTCCCCACTGCTCACATTCAAGCACCAGTGTTGCTTGCAGGATGCATTACACCTTCTCTCCACAGTCTTCACACACTCCTTCTGCACCACCTTTGGTGTTTCCAAGTCACACCCCTGCTCTGAGAATACCTACCTCCTCTAGAAAGTTGTCTCTAACCTCGTCTATACTCTTTACTGTTATACTTACATGTACTTCTATTTGTGTCCCACCATTCGTTAATTATTTCATATGAATAATCTCTCTCTTTTTAGTTAGATTGGACTATGACCAGACTCATAACCAACACTCTACTGATACGGCACTATTATGCTTAATGTTCTTCCCACAATGCTGTACCAGGATTCCTTCTTTGTACTTGGCAATGATACCATCACAATTTACTTACCAACAAAGGCTCTCCATCAGTATAAAGGGCCTCGTTCTCCAATTTAAGAAAATTAACCTTATCTAACAAGTAAATCTCACCTACACTTTAAAGATTTCTGTTTCCTCCTAGACTTCCTGACACTACTACCCCAGAAGTCAGCACTTCTCTGTCTCTTCCAGGCTCTGTGAGACTCTTTGACTCATTCCAGCACTTACTACATTTTCACTTATTTATAGTTAGTTGAATTCATATCAGTCCCACTTGCATGGCTTTTGAAAGGTACAATATCATTCATCTTTATACTCTCCATCATGCCTATTACATTGCCACGTACTGTTTGTGACTCTCAAGTGGCTTTAATTCCCTGGGAATGGCTCAAGGAAAGTAACAAGGGTGTTCATTTATCCAAAAGATGGAACATGTTACATGCTAAAGGGAAAAAACACTCCACTGTATTAGCGCTTTACATAACATTATGAGAATGTGCTGAGGACGCTTAAAGTCTCCAGTCTCTTGCAAACTAGGCAATGACAACATTGCTGGAAACTTCCAACAGCAATACCCAATAAGCCAACAGCTACAAGTGGAGTAACACAGACATTTCTAAGCCTTCTATTGAACTAATCACCATCTCTGGGTCAGGGATGCAGATTTATATATATATATATATTTTTTTTTTCAGATTTCTATATTTAAAGAGTAGAAATCATCAGCGGTTGAGGCTGCATTCTTGGTGTGCACTTAAATAAAGGGGCTATTTTTATTTCTTGAGGCTATATGAAGAAGTTTGACATTGGACATCCTGCTTGAAGTCTCAATTTAACATATTTGATCACTTTTGACTGCATTCACCCAGATCTAGTTCACATGAGCCCAGCCAGTCAACAAGAAATTTTTCATATATTTCCAAACTTCACTGCTCTAACAGCTTGCACCTTCAAAACTTGAGGCTATATTTTCAAAAGGAGTATCTAATGAAGAAAATGTTTTGCACCTTATTTCACTAGTTTGGGTTGAAATGCGATCACTTAATGTTCTTTCTGTTTTTAAAAAATACAAACAGGATCTCAGCATGACCTTAAACATTCCTGAGAAGTCTGAAAGGGAAGCAAACAAATATCAACAAGGTTGGGTCTAAAACACACCAACTCCTAGGGCTGGGGATATAGCACAGGATCTGGCAAATGCTAGGTCCTGAGTTCGACTTCTGATACCAAAATCAATCAATCAATCAATCAATCAATCAATCAAACACCAACTCCATTTCCCTCATCATTCAAACCTTTGCAAGGCCTGAGGTAATTTTAAATAGGATGGGCTGGAGGATTTAAGAGAGGTCCTAATGAGAGCCTCCCTCCTCCAATAAAATTTTAGGCTTGAAAGAAAAGTAGTGATCATTCCCCACCTTCTTCTAAAATTAAAACAGCAGTGGGGGTTGGCATTAATGGGGAAAACTTTTAGTTGAAATAAAAAGAGAAAAAGAAATTGAGCAAAGACAAACAAACCAAAAAACAAGACACAACCCCAGCAATGCCTGGAAACTTGCTATGTGACTAACCACCCGTTAAGACTTGCTTCCCTGAAAGCTTTGGCAGGGATCGCAAATGATAGCCTTAAAATGCCACACTATCATCTGAATATTTTAACAATCCTTCCGGACTGGATTAATTTCAGTGGCATGGAAGTGAAACAGCAACCTGCAGCTTGGCAGAGGACTAAGGCCTCTCTTTATTTCAAGTCACTGGGAAAGACTCTTTCTTGGGGAAAGGAGTGGGCCAGTAGGCAGGGGAGATGTGGGAAAGGATGAGGGGACAGTGGGAAAATGGGATCAAGCCTAAGCCTCGGTATTTCTACCTGGGAAGTGTATTATGTGACTAAATCTGGCGGTTAGAAAATAAATGCTGTTTTCAGCTGTTGTAAAGCAAAATAGAATCCTAAACTAGAACTTCAACAGTTGGCCACAGCCCCTTAGGGAAGAACTTAAGAACCAGCTTTGTCTCTCTAAGCATATTTTCCTTGCATATTTAAACCCACAGGCCCCCACGAGGCACAATATTCAGCTTAGCAGGGGCCTAGTAAGGAACAGAAAAGGGAGAAGAGATGGGCGTGTGGATCAGTGGTGGCCAGGGAAGGAAACAGGGAAGTGGCTGTCCTGGGAGACAGAGGAACAGACCGGAGTACATGGGGGTTGAGGGGCACTGCTGAGGACACTGGGTAGGAAGCAGAAGGATCACACAGTTCATAGATTTGCAAATTAGAATTAACTTGGGGTAGCAACTGCTTGAGTCTGGTACTCAGAGTAGGTCTTCAGCAAACATTAATTCCTGTCACCATCTCTACCCTTTATCAACACCATTTTATTTAAAAGTTTATTCTTGTATTCCTGAGAGCCTGCTGTTCTCACCAGAGTATGTTTCTTATTTTTCAAAATGACAAATAATGTACTACATGCCACCATAGCATTGGTCCCACCCCAGGCACTGGCAGAGGCCAAAGGGATGGCTGCCCTGGGAGAGGGAATGTAAAGTTCCCATGGAAAACCCTAGTGCCAGCAGGCCTTCAGTGCACGTCACCCCAGGTTGGGGACAGTGCCAGGTGATGCCTTCGGCCCTCTGTCACAGCCCCAAGTCCTTGAGAATGAGGGCATGAGGGTGGGAGTATTTCTGCCTGGAGGTTGGATGATCACACTGGCCAGCTTTGGGGCCCTTCCTCTTTAAAGTACGCACTGTGTCCAGGAGACGCAGCAGCAGGTCACCCGGAAGCTGGTTTCAAGGTGCACCTCAGACCTAGCAAACGAGTCTTCACTGTAACTGCCCAGGTGATTCATGTGCACACTGTCTTTCTCAGAAGCATTGTGCTGCAGAATGCTTAAGTTATGGCCAAAGTCCTGACATAAAGTGCCTGGAGAGACAGAGGCAGCATGGCCCAGGAGAAAGATTCAGACAAGGCACTCGGACCTTGAGACCTCAACACACATTAGCATTTGTTAGGAGGACATTAGTTCTGCTCAGCTGTGTGAAAATGGACAAATCCCTGACCTCTGCAGGCTGCCATTTTCCATCTGTATAGGGCTAGGAATGAAATATATACAGTTGTTCTTTCTGTATCTAAAATTTCAGGTCTGTGAGCTCACCTGATGAAACTCTTGGCTTTGTTGCCATTGTAGGCTGAAATAAAGGTTTTTTTTGTTTTGTTTTTTTCTAGTACTGAGAATTAAACCCATGAAGTAATAGTTTTAATAAAAATGGTTCCACAATTGATATAGCTTGGTAGATGGTAGGACTCAAGAAGTTGTTCAATGAAGTGATACAAGCGTAATATGTTTCATTTTAGCCTCACCTCAGGGAAAAAAAAAAGTGACATGAACTTCTTGGACAACCAACCATACCAGAATATCAGATTTATTCATTTATTTATTACCCCCATCCATCTTATTTCAAGGAGAAAAAGAAAAAAAAAGATGAATAAGGAAAAAAAAACAACAACAAAACTTCAAAACATGTCAATCAGGGGGCAACAATGGTATATACATCACACATCATCATCCCCAAATCATTCACCCAGAGCATAAGACATCTGCATTCACTTGTCCGAATGATTCTAGCACAAATCTTTCTCTTCAGTGAATTCAGAGAAATCAGTGGTATAACTATCTTAACTACTTTTTTATATACATACACATATACATATACATGTGTTTTCTTTCAGCTACTCACACTAATGAAATGACATGATGTTTACACATGTCTTATTTATTTCACTAATGAGTATGTGCTCAAGTTGTATCCATTTACCTTTAAGTCTCCAGTTTATCCTTTATGGCTGAGTACTACTCTATTGTATAAAAATACCACATCTTTTTTATCTATTCCTTAGTCCATGGGCTTTCAGGTTGTTTCCAAGATCTGGTTATTACAAACTGTGCTGCTATAAACATGTGTGCACATATATCACTGAGATAATGATGTTTTTAATTCTTTTGGGAAGATACCCAGAAGGGGAATAGCTGGGTTGAATGGAACCTCTAGTGCTAGTTTTTTGAGGAATCTCCACACTGATTTCCACAGTGGTTGCACCAGTCTGCATTTCTACCAACAGTGGAGAAGGGTCCTTTTTCCCCACAGCCCCTCCAGCATTTGTTATTGCTTGATTTTTTGATGGTAGTCACAGAATATCAGATTTAAATGACACTTTTGAGGACAAAGTACATAAAATATCTAAATCAGGAAGTCTGGGGGTAGAGCCTAGCATCGGTAGGTTTTAAAATATCTCCAGATGATTCTAACTTGCAGCTATGAGCATTAACAACATCTACCTGGAGTAAAAATTTAACCATTGGGCAAACTTATACTCGATAAATACCAGCACCAAGAACCACAACTGCTATTTCCATGGCGCGCAGCAGGGATCCTCACAGGAGAAGTGGCTGCAGGACATGGTGAAGTGCAGAGAACAGCAGTCTCCATCATGAGAGGATGGCTAGGACTTGGCTCTGGCTCATGTGACCACACAAGAACTAAGGTGCGATAGCTACTGAGGTGTGGTATAGGAAGTCAAAGTTGAAAACCTATCCATACTTGTTTGACTTAATTGTTAACTCATGCCAAGCAGAAATGCTAACTAAATTGGGTGTCTTATATACAGGGTTTGTCTCTACAGAAAAGTTGGTTTCCCTATCCTAAAGGAATTTTGAGAAGAGTTCAACAAAATAATATATACCAATCTCATATGGAGCTTGGTGCAAAGCAGGCACTGAAAAGTAAGTTTCCTTATATAATTAAAAAAAAAAAATCTCAGTTAAAATTTTGGTGGAGGTCTCTGATGTACTGTTGGTGGAATGATAAACTGAAATTTTCCTTCTGGAAAACAATCTAGGAGTGATATGAAGATCTTTAAATATTTTCATATCTCCCAACCAATTTTATTCAACTTACGGAACTCAAATCTAACACACACACACACACACACACACACACACACACAAATCTAACACACAACACACACACACACACACACACACACACACACATATTCTCTCTCTCTTTTTCTCTCTCTCTCTCTCTTTCTCTCTCTCTCTCATGCAAAAAGATGTTCACTGGAACATTATTTAAGATTCCAAAAAGTGGGAAACAAATTGAATGGCAAACAAAGAAGCAATGATTAGGTAAACTTAATGCCTGATTATGAAGGTGGCAAAAACATGCCAACTTCAAAAAACAACAGTTTTGAAGATTTTTTTGCTTAACTCAAAAACGGGCAAATTTTATTTTGGGGGATGTATGGGTAGTAAAACAAGGAAGCAAAACTAAGAAAGTCAAAATAGCAATAACCTTGAAGAAGTGATAGGGGACAAGACTTTTTTTTGTTTTAAATATTTGTTATTTAAAGAAATTAATTGTGGCAAAACATAAATAAATGTAAAACTTACCATCTTAACAACTTTCAAGTGTAAAAAAGTACATTCACAGTGTTGTGCATTTACCCTTGAGAACTCGTTCCATTTTGCAACACTGAAACTCTATAGCCGTTAAATAGCAGCTCCCTATTCTCTCTTCCCGAATCCCTAGCAAGTACTATTCTATCTTCTGTCACTATAACTATGACTAGGTACTGTCTTCATGTGGAAGCAGACAATACTTTCTTTCTGTGCTTGGCTTATTTCACTTAGCATAATGTTCTCAGGGTTCATCCATGTTGTTCCATGTGTCAGAATTTTGTTCCCTTTTACAGCTGAATAACATTTCAACTGTATATACTATATATTTAAAAATTTTTATTAGTGTATTTTAGTTATTCAGAATGAAGATTTCCTTTTTTTGTATATGGATATAACATATTTCAATCATTTTTACCCTATGCCCCAGGCCCTTTTCTCTCCCCTCCTCCTGATTCCATTTCTCTTCTTTAACAGTGTCCTTTCTACTTTTCATGTCATCCTTTTTTTCCTTCTAGATTTCACATATGAGAAAACACATGATTTGTCTTTCTGAGTCTGGCTTATTTCACCTAATATGATGATTGATGTTCAGTTCCATCCATTTTCTTGCAAATGACAGGATTTCATTCTTCTTTATGGCTGAGTAATACTCCATTGTATATATAAACCATTATTTATCTATTCATCAGTTGATACTTAGGGTGCTTCTATAGCTTCCCTATTATGAATTGTGCCACAATAAACATGGGCATGTGTCCCTGTGGTACAGATTTTAATTTATTCAAGTACAGAGGAGGTATAGCTAGATCAAGTGGAATTTCTAGTTTTACCTTATTGAGGAATCTCCATTCTAATTTCCATAAGGATTATACTAATTTACCTTCTCACCAACAGTGTACACATGTTTCTTTTCCCCCAAAATCCTTACCAGCATTCTTTCTTTGTATTTTGATGATAAACATTTTGACTGTGGTAAGATGGAATCTCAATGCAGTTTCCTTCGCATTTTCTGATGGCTAATGATGTTGAACATTTTTTTTCATGAAATTATTGACCATTTGTGCTGCTTTTGAAAAATGTCTGTTCAGTTCATTTGCCCACTTAATGACTGGGCTATTTGTTTTTTTGGTTTTGAGTTTTTTTTTTAATATATTCTGGGTATTAATCTTTTGTCAGAAGAATAGCTGGCAAAGACTTTCTCCATTCTCAAGCTGTCTCTTCATTCTGCTGGTTGTTTCTTTTGCTATGTGGAAACTTAATTTGAGGCTGACCCATTTGTCCATTCTTGTTATTATATCCAGAGCTACTGGTGTCCTATTCAGGTCAATGCTTGTGCCTATGTCTTAAAATGTTTCTCTTATGTTTTCAACAGTTTCATATTTTCAGGTTTTGCATTAAAGTCTTTGATCAATTTTGAATTGATTTTTTTTGAACAGGGTGAAAGACATGGATCTAGTTTCAATCTTCTATATTATATATACATCATATTCTGATCATTCACTATCATTCATCAACGAACACTTAAGTCAACTCCATGTTTTAGTTGTTGTGATAATATAGCTATGAACATAGTTGTACAAGTATCTCTTTAAGTCTCTGCTTTCATTGTCTGGTGTATGTTTCCAGAATTGAAGCTGAACAGAATAATTGTATTTTCAATATTTTTAGGAAATGCTATATACTATTTTGTACAGCTGCATCATAAAGAGTTTTAATAATAAACACAATGCTTTCATGACACTGTCAAGTCAAAGAAGGAAGATATAACTTATATATAGTGTAACTTTAGCTAGGCAAAAAAAAAAAAAAGAAGATGAAGTAATTAAACTGTTAACCAATATAGTGGTTTCCACTAGATTGTAGTAAAAGTACACTTTTGTTCTCTCTTTTCACAATTTTGTACTTGGATATTTTCTATGATAAAGCACACACTACACCAACAAGAAAGGAAAATGAATATGGTTTTCCAGCAAACATTTCTTTTTGGTTATCACATCACCTGCTGTACTTCATCTGAACAGTCCACTCAGTTCACTCAGTTTACTAACAGGGACACACAGCGTGCATGCAATGCCTATGCCTCCTCTTCCTTTTTGTAAACAAAGAAGGAGATACTAGAGAACCAAACACACTTCTGAAAAAATTTTAAGCCTAGTGTAATAGTAATTTTCTTTTCTTACTCTGACTTCATAGAGCTTAATAGAGCTTTCAAAGTTCGTTCTATTCATCCAGGGCCTATCATCCAGCCTGGATAGCTGAGCCGGAGTCTGCAAACAGCAAGGTCAGTAGACTGGGCCACCACCATTGGGGCCTAGGTGAGTCCTCTATCACAGTGCACCCAGCCAACCATTTGCAGGCCAGCGGCTCACCTCTATCCTCCCTGGCCCGACACAGCTCAGTCTTCTTTCTATAGTTAGTAAACTGCCTTACACCATGAGAGAGACACTGAACAGGACTGAGGAGGGAGAGATGGAGAAAAAACGGGAAAGAAGGGACTTGAAGGATTAATGAGCTGATTTCCATAAAGGCTTTGACATCTTGGAATGAAAAGTGTCCTGAAAGAAAAGGAGCACAGTCCTTTGCTCAAGCCATGTTGCCTGCTGGCCATTCATCACCAAGAGTCCCAAAGACCCCATGGCTATTGCTCAGCCACTTCATATAAATCCTTATTCATCTTACAAAGTCCAAACACAAATATATGATGAACGTCTTTATGTGCCCTCAATTTCAGAGTCAAAATTGAAAACTGAATTTGTTATCTCATGGCTCCAATGAAATTTTTTAAAGCCTTCTTTGGGAACAAAAGGAAAAATAAATGATGCATCCACTAAAATTTTTGTACTTACTGTACTGAAAGAACTTAGCTAGTGATCAAATAAATTACAGGAAGAAAAAGGTGTTACTGCTAAAATTTAAACCAATATTTTCTTTCCGTAGTAACGTTGGGTTTTCACAGCTTATACTAAAAAGATAACAGAAAATCCTTAGGGGACTCAAAGGAACACTTATTTTTCTCTCATGTGTAAATTACCAGGAACAAAAAGGAGCCTCTTCTGCAGTCAAGTTTAGACTGCTCTGCACTGGAACATCTCCATGGCAAAAGCACGTGAGCTAGCAAAGAAGGGTCTGCTTGGAGAGGGGACCACTAGGACCTCAGGGGGTTCATCTATGCATGGAGTTAACTGACACAGACAAACACCTGCCACAACAAGAGACCCTCAAGGGCAGGGCGGGAATGGGGTGGGCTGAGGTTTCATCATTAATACCCAACTCTATACTTAACTATCTGGCATCCTCAGGGTAATCCTGTCAATGGGATGGCTCACATGGAATAATGGATACAAAATTTTATTGTGCTTTCACAGCATGTTTTCCTTCCACACTCCATTCCAGGCTCTGAACACATCCTGATTAATACATGTAAAAGTGTATTGTGGAGCAAAAAGAAACCTAGTGTTAGTAACCATCCACAGACCACTACCCAAGTGGAAAAAAGTTCACACTTGGATAACAGAGAGTTGACTGTACCAGAAACAGAGAAGCGGCTTTCCTGAACTCACGGCAAAGAAGGTAGAAACCCAATGAAATGCATTGAGATTCATGCTTTTATTTTCTAGGGTTGGAAATTCAAGGAGAAAAATCAGAGGGGAAAGTAGATGACGATGATGATGATGATGGTGATAAAATGCTCAATTAGAGAATAGAAAGAGGGCATACTGGACAGGTTTAAAAGGCCTGGAGAATTTTTCAGGCTGAAGAGAAATCTCATGGCAGCTTTGTCAGCCATCTTCAGGCACTGTATAGGACAAAGGTCCATCTGCTACTGGCCTGTCACTCCATCTTCTCGGTCCCACCCAATGAGCAGGGATGGACTCAAGAAGCCACTAGGCAATGACTTTCTATAAAAAGGCAGAAACTCATTCCTTACAGCACTGTGGGAACTGTAAGTCCAGATTCTTGGGGCAGTCCTAGCTAGAAGCAGAGTTTTCACAAGACGATTTGGGGAGAACCCTGACTGCCTGATCCCTAGAAACGATAGCTAGGAGGCCCAGACTTACTAATTGTAAATAGCTAAGAGTATAAATGTGACCCCCAAGGACCTGTTCTCCTGAGAAATGTGACTTGGGGATTCTGAAGAGTCATGTAGAAGACAAATGACAGTAGGCTTAGAGAAACACTTAATGATCAAGCAACTCCTACTCTAAATAAAATGCAGGAAATAAAAATTAATGATGAAAGGTTTATCATAGGTGTTTCGACTTTCCAGACACCAGAGGATTCTCCTCTTAGTATTCCTGTCCAGAGTTATTAGTGCTGAGGCCATTGTTAAGATACACCCCTACTCAGGGATATCTGTCACCAGCTCCCCTACCCAAAGGTCCCTTTAGGAGCTGTCACTGTGGCCCCTGCCTATTTCTTCAGCCTCATTCTCTGCCGCAGAACAGCTATTCAGACCTACCATGCCTTTTCAGTTGCTGTTTCTGCCAATACTATCAGCTAAGCCTGCAATTCTCCTCCCCTGGTCATTTGGCAAAATTCTACTCATCTTTTGCTCTTGTATCACATATAGTTATTACACTTAACCACGTGAATGAAAATTAGCTATTTATGCATTT
>RJWT010031814.1:0-14276 GCA_004365215.1 Cuniculus paca | reverse complement strand
GGTGACCAGGCTGGAGCAAGTGTACGAGGCCACTTTATCACACACTCAGTGTGGCAGTGCCCTGCGGAAAGGACAGGCCCCAGTGCATGCCGACATTGGTTTGCAGAGCTTTGCAGGGTAAGGGTGCTTTTCCCTGACGTGACCAAAGCTTTGCCAAGAGCTTTACAGGAGAACACTGGCTGCTCTCATGCTGATGCGACCTAGGAATTTGGGGCTCTGAGATTTCAGTGTGGTGCAGTCTCGTCACCCCTGTTTGCAGGAGCGGTTGTACACACCTGTAAGTGTAGCACTCGAGAGGCTGAGGCAGGAGGATTGCAAGTTCAAGACCAGTGTGAGCAACTTAGCAAGACCTGTCTCAAAAATGAAAAATAAGAAGTATTACGATGTAGTTAAATGCAAAGCTCTGGGTTCAGTCCCCAGTGCCATCACCACCACCACCCCCAAAAGGGAAAAAAATAGCAAGTTGTATGAGGCACAGATACTGCTTCAAAAAAACACCTAAAATCCCTCTCATCTTGACACACAAAAAGTCCAGCTCTCCAAAGCACATTTAAAATATAGCACTGGGGAGGCTGAGGCAGAAGGATCACCACCAGTTCAAAGCCAGTCTGAACTGTATAGCAATATCCTGTCTCAAAAAAACAAAACTATGTATGCATACATGTATCTGTATGTCAGGAACACAAGGACTCATTCACTCAGAAAGAACTTGAAATTAGGAATACACTCAATATTGTGAAAGGGGAAGAATTAAACCAAACTGCATCAGGCTGCTGGCAGGACCTATTGGAGTAGAGAGCAGGGATAGGAAACAGCTCAGCAGAAGACCGATTTCATTACAGATGAAATCAGTAATTATTGTTGCTCTCCAGAATGGGGTACAAATCCCAAAGTTCTGGTGCTAACCTGTGTTTAGTGTGTGTTCAGGAATTACTTATTGAACAGACGAAAAAGTTGCCAATACCAGAAGCACCATAGGAGGAGGCAGCACTGCCCCGGGGGAGGAGTTAGCAGTGGGCGGGCGGCTTCCTCTGTTGTCTGCAGACTGGGTGCCCAGTGTCAGGGCCCATCGTGCAGTATTGCCACGACGATCGTGTGAGCTGCTGAGCTCACAAGGTTTAGACTAGTGCCTGGCACATCACAAGCACCCCATAAAAGAAAATCTTGCACTTCTAGTCAGATTACCCCCAGCTTCACGGGCCATCATTTCATGGGAGCCCACAGCAAACCAGCAACAATTACTGTTAGGAATTTACAAACCATCCTGAAAGATAGTTCCTCACTTCTTACACATTCAACAGGTGTAGGAAGTTAGAAAGGAACTTAATTAAGGTCTCGCACTCAAAAACAAAAAAGTCATGCAGCACCATCATAGGAAGCCAGGTCCACCAGACTCCAGCTGCTGTAAGTTGGTATCTCTGCAGCCACCATCCCCGGGCAGGCCTGCCCTGAGGAGTGCACTGCTAGGCGGCCACACAACTGCATACACACCATGAGTGTCCTGCTGAAAGGTGGAAGTTGTCGCCTGCCGCCCATCTAGATGATCGCTTCCAGGCTGCAAACCTGCACAGTATTTTGTGTGCTGAATTCTATGTGCATGTGTAGCACAGTGGAAGTATTTGTGTATCTAAACATAGGAAAAGCATAGTAAAAATACTTTATGATAGGAATTCTTCAGCTCTACCGTAATATGATTGCACCACTGCCCTGTACTTGTCTAGTTACTACAATGCAGTTAACAATAAGTCAAATTAGAATTGGTGCATCTAGGAAACTTTTATTCTAGACAGACAGTGAATAAAATATATTAGATGGTCACAATTGCAGTAGAGAAAAATGAACCAGGAAGGATGGCGGGGTGGGGTGAGAGGTGCAGCTGTAGATGGGTGGCTGGAGTACTGGCTAGGAGAGGGAGTCAGGTGCAGGACAGCGAGTGCAGGGCCAGGGTGGAGTGGAGGGACAAGCGCATGTCCATGGCTGGGCCAGGATGGCTGGTTGTTTTTTGTTTTTTTTTTTGCGGCACTGGGGATTGAACTCACGACCTTGCGCTTGCCGGGCAGGCACTTAGACCGCTGAGCTAGGTCCCCAGCCCTGTTTTTGAGACAGGGTCTCACTATGCCGTTCAGGCTGACCTTGAGCTCACTTTGTAGCCCAGGCTGGTCTCGAACTCACAACGATCCGCCTATCTCAGCCTCCCGAGTGCTGGGATTACAGGCGTGAGCCACCACGCCCGGCCCCTAGGATGGCTGGTTTTGAGCAGGGGAGGGACACAGTCTGACTTCGGGACGGGCAGCCAGAGCAAGTCCCTGCCAGGTAGGTGGTTCAGACTGGGGTAGAATGCCTCCGGGAGGGCATGGGGTCAGGGATGCTGCTGGCCACGCACTGGGGTAGAAAAGCCAAGGGATCATGACTTCTGACTGCATAAAACATGTACACTTCCTCCCATCTTACAGATAGGAAAACTGAAATTGAAAGAATGACATGTGCCAGGGTCATTTTGCTAGAACTATAATGAAGCTGGGACATTTAGTTGCCTGGGTTTTTGGGTTTTTTTTAATAAGTGTTACTGTCATTTGACAATAACCGTTAAGTATCTACAGGATACACTGTGCTGTGTGCATGTATATATCCTATATACTCAGGTCAGAGCTACTAGCATATCCATTGCTTCTAGCACATCACTTTTGATTGTACCTAGGTGATTTTGCAATAGAAGGTCTAGCTTTTCCTCATCACATACTCAGACCCTGAGCCACACTTGGCCGCTTGACTGTCTTGTGACCACAGCACTCAGTGAATGCTCACCTGTGGCGTCGGATGTTGCTGCGAAGCTTCCTCGTGAGCCCTTTTGTTCTTCGGCGTAGCTGTGGTAGGAGCACAGACACTTGTGCTCCACACGCCTCTGCGCAGAGGATTGCATTGCCCGGTCTCCCGCAGAGCTCACCCTTTCTGTGGGTTCCCCTTCTCATCAGACTCCTGGGAAGGGATCGTTGCCGGCTGATTTTTTTACCTTTTCTTTACTGATTTTCACAGGAACAGCCAGATCAGAAGGTGGCCTTCTCACTGGGCAGATGTTGCCGAATGGTTCTTTGAGGGAGAAAGCGTCGTTTTAAGGTCTTTGCCCTGGGTGGGGGGCCCGGATACCTGTGTTTTACCGAGCTGCTTTTTCTGGCTCAGCCGTGACTGCAGTGTGATAAGCAGACAGGCTACTGGTGCCAGGCAGTGTCAGATCATTGCTGGCTGAAATCAGAAGATTCCTGTGGCTTCAGGGTTTGTGTATACTGTGCTCATGCAGGCGCACTGGAGCCTTGCAGATGTCCACCCAGGCACTCACTCCCCAGGCCATGTGCTGCGGGCAGCCTCTGCAAGGTTGGAGAGGGCTTGGTGCTGTCCCCTTCGGAGCCTAAGATGTGCTCACGCATGAAAAAAGTTAGGCTAGCTTGCGCAAGACATCCTCCCGCAGCATCCCAAACACACCCTAGGAAAGGGCATTGGTCTAGGTCACCCCGAATTCACCACTTACGGGCTGTCTGACCACGGTAGAGGAAGGAGAAACTGCCTTTGAAAGAGAACGTGACTGTACACTGCACAGGCCCAAGTGTGTTCCTTAGACAGCAGCGTCTGACTTTTCTGAGACCCCTTTGCTAAGGTCTGCAGGAGCCCTGTGCTCCCTGGGATGAGGGGAGCCCCTGGAAGACACGGGGTCCTGGAGTTGGGTGTCACCCCTGCAGCTGCCTGTGTGTCCACAGTGCTTTCTGAACTGCAGACCAGGCCTCAAGTGTCCCTGACAGGGCTGCACCCTCTTTGGTGACCCGGAAAGAAGCCAGATGCTGGGGCTGTGGACTGCTTCCCTCTGCTTCTTGGCCATGTGCACAGAACTCTAGACACAGCCTCCCTGCAGTGCACCTCACTTTTGGCCCCAGCCCTGACCTCCGAGTGAGACTGGGATGGGGACAGGAGGGAATCTGGGTAGGGAGAAGGTACCCGGCACCATGGGTCCGAGCCTGGAACCACAGTTTGGTCCACACTGAAAGCTCGAACCTGACCACGTGCTCCTCAGTGCATCCAAGGCCACCGGCTTCTCAAGGCAGGTGCATGGTGGGGTCCAGGTGGACAGCCTACTATGCACACCTGGCTCCCTGCACTCACAGCAGGGATCCAGAGAGGTGGCAACTGCAGCTAATGCTACAGCATTTCCAGATAGCCAGGTCCCCAGCTGTGGGAAGGTGTGGGCTGTGTGCAGACCTGTCTGGACAGGGCACCACTGGGCCCAGCAGGATGGGGCAGCCAGTAGTAGGCGGCTGGGGCAGGCTGGGAAGCTTCAGCTGGCCGAGTGGCTCCTCAGTCTCCTTTCTGTCTTCCTGTCACCTGATTTCGATGCACCGTGCGTCTGTGGTTTTCATCCTGATCACGGCAGGGAGACAGGGATGGCACGTTCTGTGGAGCCCCTGGCGAGTCAGGCTGGAACTCTCTGAACATAAGCCGTGTAAGGCAGGAGACTCAGGGCAAAGTTAGAAGTACAGACTCCCAAGTCTTAAAAGGCAGGAGGAGCAGGAGAGTGCCATCCATAGCTTTCTCCACCCAGGCCTTTGTCCTTCCTGTCACACTGGCTGCTCCCCTGACCTCCCTCCATTAGCCCTCCCAGAAACTCGGGACTTTATGAAACCTTGCTCACCACATGCTCTGGAGCCCAGGCTGAGCTGCACCTCCGCAGTGTCCTTGGGCTGCAGTCCCACTGCCTTCCCCAGTGCTAAGCCTTCCTCCCTCTGCTACCCTCGCCTCTGCCCTTAGCGCCCTTCTTCCAGGTTACAGCAGCGTCCTTCTTCTGCAGCCACTGTCCCTGCCATCAGCACAGCAACTGTCTTACTGAGTCCCGGCCATGTGTTGATGTTAGGAAATTCAACACACACTCTGTCACCTCATTATTAAAACAGAAAGTCAGATGTGAAACTCCGAGACCAGTCGCTTGGCTGAGTGCCGTGCCTACTGAGGGGCAGGGCTGGGGTTCAATTTTGTGTAGCTGCCCCTTGCACAAAGCCACTCTCTGAGCTCCTCTCAGGAATATTCTTTCTGTACAAAAGCCCAGGGCCCCTTCCTGAGACCCTCACTCACCGTATTTCCCAGTTGCTGGCTTGGGTCTTGAGAATGGAGTTGTATTATCTCTCACCAGAGTTCTGGCCGTGGCCCCTTGGGGAGGGAACTGTCTGTCCTTTGTTTAGCCTTCGTCCCCAGCACCTGGCAGTCCTCATGCTGAGCCAAACACATCTCCACCTAGTGATAGAAAGCACCGTGGAGCGAGCGGGGCCTGGTCCCCAGGAAGAAGCGTGAACCCCAGGGTGGCCAGTGAAAAGCTCTGCCAGCTCACTTTGTGGTAGTGAAGGTGCCACGTAATCACCAACCTGATGAGAGTTCCAACCCTTTTGCATGCAGACGGATGGCCACACGTTTTCACCAGTCAGTGGTCCCGTCGGAGCCCTTTGATAGTTCTGTGGCCTTGCAGACAAAAGCAGGATGATTTTTTTTTGTTTTTGTTTTTTGAGACAAGGTCTCACCATGTAGTCCAGGCTGGCCTCAAACTCACAGCAACCCTCCTGCTTCAGCCTCCCAAGTGCTAGGATTAAAGGTGTGTGCCACTACCTTTAAAGGTGTATGCCTGTTAGAAGCAGGATGTTTTTTAAAATGATTAAATTTTGCATTTTCTTAACCTCAGGTATTTTTTTATATTCAAGTGGGAGCAAAAATTTCCCACTAAATCACATGTAATTCCCTGTACCTTAACTCAAAATTACATCATGTTGACAGTGCACTGTGATGTGATCCATTTCTCACTTAATGGAACATTTAACTCCAGTTCCTCTTAGCATCAGCTGTTACCTTAGGATTAAAGTGTCAGGAGAAATTTTCTAACAGTTTTCTTATTCTGAGTGGGGTAAAGCTGATTCTTCTCTCTGGGTAGGGAGCTTGTTGTCAAAGGTCATTTGTTCTGTCATAAAAAAGCCCTACTTTGGGGGAGTGAGCCCAAGGACTGGCAACCTACATCCCCATGCCTTTCCCTCTTATTTTCAGACAGAGTGTCACTACATTTCCAGTGTCGGCTTCAAATTTAACAATCCTCCTGCCTCAGCCTCCAAGTGGCTAGGATTGCAAACACACACTACCATATCCTTCTGTCAGCTATCTTTTAAACCATTCCTTCTTTTTTCTCATAGTTTCTTCAGATGGAGGCACTGAGTCCTCTGCCTTAGTGGATGACAATGGCAGTGAGGAGGACTTCAGCTATGAAGAACTGTGCCGGGCCAACCCTCGATATCTACAGCCAGGAGGGGAGCAGCTGGCCATCAACGAGGTACTAGAACCCTATGGGACACCACTGACTTAGCACCCAATTTTCAGGGACCAGAGCCACTTGAGACGTTGCCATTGGCTTGTTTTTTACTAAGCATATTCCAAATCCTGGAGCTCTGTAAGAACAGCACTGTGGTTTTCTGGCGTTGTGCAGAGAAAAATGCCTGTGATGTATCTTTGCAGCTACTGGCACACATCTCTAGGAAATAAGAGCATCAGTCATTAGCATCCGGGGCTTCCACTTCAGCTTATGCCGTGCTCTCCCTTTGAGTAACTCAGAGAACTCTTGCAGCTGATCTGAGGGATAAATGTTAACTCTTGCCATCCACATCCTAATAAATGTCCCAAGATGAAGAGAGTAAACTGTGCTGGCAAATGGGGGCGCTGGAATTAGCCACGTATTTCTCACCCCCAATCTAGTGTTCCTTCTCCCACACTGCAGCTGTAGCCTTTGTAATGGAAATCTTTCTAGAATGCATCTCCAGCCTCTTGGGTTCCTAACCAGAGCATGACTTCAGCCAGTTGGCATCCCACTGAGGCCACCAGGCTTCACCGTGACACGCGATACAAGCCCAGGTCCCTAAGCGGAAAACCCAAAGTCCAGAATGCTCCGAAACCTGAAACTGTGAGCAACATCAAGACATTCAGAGTCTCAGATTTTGGACTTTTGGATGAAGAATGTTCAACCAGTAAAGCCTAGGGAAATGTTCCCAAAGCCAAACCCTCTGAAATGGAGACTCCTGACCCTGAGCAGTGTGGGTAAAGATGCCGCGCCTGCGTCTGCGGCAGGTGAGGCAGTGGCAGTCCTCTGCTTCTGCAGCTGGGAGAGGCGAGCAGTGTCTGCTCGTGATTCTCACTGCCTGTCAGTCATCCCAAGATCATGCCGTGCTCTCTTCAGTGTAGCAAGCTGTACAGTTTAATTCCAGGCTTATTCAACTTGGGACTAGCGTGTAAATGACACGGTCTGGGTGAAGATGGGAGGGACATGCAGTAACGTGCATACATGGCATTAGGAGCGCTTGGCTCTGTAACAGCTAGTTTAGCTGGTCAGAAACCATTTAGTGAATATTTCAGATACTCAAGTTTTTTATTAATTAATCTGTTAAACAAGGTATTTATACAGTGGCCTCATGGTTCAACTCACACTTTTCTTATTTTACCATGGTGAAAGTGACACTCATACATCCCATAGAAATTGTACCTTGAATTTTATCCTTTCTGAGGCTAGCAATATAGAACAACCATTCTGTTTTTCACTTTTTCAACAGTATGCAATAAGTGATGTGAGCTATTTCAATGCTTTCTTATAAAGTAGGGTTCAAGCCAGGCATCTAGTCTTGGTTACTTTTCTCTCATTGCTGGGACAAAATACCCAACACCCAAAATGAGGGAAGGAAAGGTTTCTTTAGCTCAGTTTTTGGAGGTTTCCATCCATAATCAGCTGGCTTCAAGGCAGGGTGGCGTGGCTCTGGGGCAACACTTCAAGACAGCAGCCAGCAAAAGCAGCCAGAGCAAGAAAGGGGCAAGAGCAAGCCTCTTTATATTGTACACAGCCCCCCACCCCGGGCGGGTGTAGCACTCACAAAATCTCTTTGCCCTACTCTTGCACAGGCTGAGGATATTAATAAAGTAAGGATTCTGGCTCGCTGCTGAGTCTCTCAGTTAAACCTCTAAACTTCTCAAGTTGCCACAATGTATCAGCCATAGCACCTGTAATCCCAGCACTTGGGAGGCTGAGGCAAGAGAATCACTATAAGTTCAAGGCCACCCTGAACTACATAGTAAGACCTTGTCTCCAAAAACCTCAAATAAACAAATGAAAGAATAGAAAACTAAAGTAGGTTTTTTGTTAGATAATCTTTCCCAACTACAGGGTAATAGGCATGTCCCAAGTACATTTATTGCAGGCTACATAAGCTTTGAGGTTAGACGTATTAAGCGCATTTTCAGTGTAGAATGTTTTCAGTTTATGATGGGTTTAGGGGTTGTAAGCACATTGGAAGTCTGAGTATCCATCTCTTAAAGTGGATTTGGGTTTTCCTTTGTGAGCGGGTCAGATACACCCAGCATGTATTCTTTTCCTAGCCTGTTTTCCCAGGTTTATTTTGTGTAACAAAGAGCAGGGACTGAGGGATGCCCCAGTGTGTCCACACAAGAACTAGAAGGTGTCAGTGTTCCCCAAGAGGCCACACGGCCTTCCTGGGCCCACCCGCCTGCCTATTTTCACGCTCAATGTGCACCCTGTCTTCCTCTCAGCTGATTGGCGATGGCAGCGTGGTCTTTGCAGAGGCCCTGTGGGACCATGTGACCATGGACGACCAGGAACTGGGCTTCAAGGCTGGTGATGTCATCCAGGTCCTGGACGCCTCCAACAAGGACTGGTGGTGGGGCCGGAATGAGGACAAGGAAGCCTGGTTCCCTGCAAGCTTCGTCAGGGTAAGGGGTGGCCTGAGTGCTCTTTGGGGCGCCTGGGGGCAGGCGGCGGAGTTATCTCAGGAGTGCTCACCATCCAGGCCAGTCCTGTTGTAATTGTTTTTAATCCTGCGTGCCAGCCAGACTTGTGTCACAGCCGCTAGGCAGAGGCACAGCTGTCATTCTCAAGGTGGCCTCACTGCTTGGCATCGCTGCTGTGGCTGTCAGGGACGGGAACACAGGGACTATGGCAAGGTTCCCCCCCGACAGGCTCTGGAGAAGCAGGAGCCAGAGTCTTCTGCATTTCTCCTGGTGCTACCTTTTGGTCCTCCAAGTCACCTTTCCCTTGTCCCTGTGTGTGGCCTGCAGCTTCGGGTCAATCAGGAAGAGCTACCAGAGAATTCCAGCAGCTGCCACGATGAGGAGCAGGAGGATGGTGCGGACCCCAGCCCCCACAGGCACTCTGAAAGCAAGCACCAGATGCGGACCAACGTCATCCAGGAGATCATGAGCAGCGAGCGGGTATACATCAAGCACCTCAAGGACATCTGCGAGGTAAGGCGCCAGCCCTGGCCACTTGGCAGCCCCAAGCATGTGTGCTTCGCCCACCTGCTCCTCAGCTGGCTGCCAGCCCCTGCTTTCCCCCGTGCCCGCTTCTCTGCACCTTCCCCTGGTGTGCTGGGCCCTCCTTCAGCCAGGCTGAGTGTCACTGCCGTGACTCTCTGAGCTGCCATGGTAGCTGGCTGATCCCTTCTGAGGGCGCACTGCAACTTTCAGGATCAGCCCCTGAGGTTGTCTCAAGGCATGACTTGCACAGAAGGCATCCCCAGCCATGAAACCTGCTTGACTTGAGAGCCGAAGGTTGTCACCACCCTAACGCCTCAGTATCTAATCATGGACTCAGATGAGACACTGAGTTACTTAGACTGTGGGTGAGAATATGAGTTTTATCTGGTGATGTCCAAAACTATAGTCCACAAAGTGAGCTCAAGGCCAGCCTAAATGGCATAATGAGACCCTGTCTCAAAAAAGACAAGGGCTGGGGTTTTAAGCTCAGTGGCCTAAGCGCCTGCCTGGCAAGTGCAAGGTCCTGAGTTCTATCCCCGGTGCTGCCAAAAAAAAAAAAAAAACTATAGTCTACAGTATCAGGATAGTCAGCAATCAGTTTTATTCTACAGCTGTGATTTCAGAGAACTGCATTGTGTGGGGTTTGTTTTTCTTTTCTGTTTTTTTGTCGTACTGGAGATTGAATGGAACCTAGGGCTTTCACAAACCGTTGTTGTCGTTGTGGTTGTTGTTGTTGTTTTGAAACAAAGACTTGCTAAGCAGCTCAGGATGGGCTGAAACTTGCAGTCCTCTTGCCTTAGCTTCCCATAGGGCTGGGATTACAGGTGTACACTCTACACCCAGCTGTGTGGGTTGGTTTGTTTGTCTATTTGTTTTTATGGATCTGTCTGTGCATTGCCTGCGCTGGGGCTCTCCTGGCCTGCCAGTCCAGTTGTCCTGATCGTTAGTGCTGAGGTCTGCACCATCTGTTCAGCTCTGACCATTCCACACTCATTCTGCATCAGCGGATGGCTAAAGAAGGTCTTGACAGCGACATTTTAGGAAAGCCAGAGTGACTGCTGGTGATTGTTCCACGTCGGTGTTACCTGGCGTAACTTAGCTACCCCAGCATTCTCACTGGGCAGGCCCTGTTGGTCCCTACTGGAGATGAGGAAACTGAGGCAGAGCAGTCATGTGATACAGTTGCCAATCTGCCCCAGAGCCCATACTATTACATTGTATTGTTTTCCTATTAAAGTCCACAGTGAAAGTCAGCAATATATGTTATTAGGTGGCCCATTTAGTCTTCAAATACATGATGCCATGGTGGAAGTCACTGCCAGCAAACGCGTGGCTGCTGCTTCCTATCCTGCTACCTCCTGCAGAGCCGCAGCACAGCTCGAGCACGCCAGGCCTCCGGTGGAAGATACACTCGCTTGTGCTGTGTGGAGAAGGCAGGTGGCGGTGGGACCTTCAGGGCAGGTGTCCTGGCTCCTCGCCGCAACTTGCGAGCTGCAGCACTGCACTCGCTTTTCAGCAGGCAGTGACGGTCTGTGCTTGACCGGTCCTCTCGGCTGCGAAGTGGAATTAGGGGTGAGAGAAGTGAGCACCTTGACGGTCTAGAAAAAGAGTGGCAACGCTAATTTTTAAGCTCTGGTGTTTATAAACTCTGGCATTTACAACTAGTTTCTAGAACTTTAAATCTAGATAAACAAAAGATTTGCTTTCGTATCTTCCAGGGCTACGTTCGACAGTGTCGCAAGCACACGGGAATGTTCACCGTTGCACAGTTAGCCACCATTTTTGGCAACATTGAAGATATTTACAGATTCCAAAGACAGTTCCTGAAAGATCTTGAGAAAAAGTACAACAAAGAGGAGCCTCACCTAAGTGAAATAGGATCCTGCTTTCTGCAGCATGTACGTATGTCACCCTTGTATCCTCCTTGGTAACGTCTGGTTAAATGATGTGAAATGTGGCCTTGTCCCAAACCAGAGGCTTTTCTGTGGTTTCTGGAACTGGCCGCTGCCCTGCCTTGGGGAAATGGCTGTCCTTGCCCTTTGACAGATAAAGAAACAGACCCAAGAGTGAGCAGCCCAGCATTTACTGGTGATCATTACTATTTAACACCAAAAGATGTCTGAAGAAGTAGTCACAGAGCAGTCATGATGACTGAGAGCAGAACCTTCTTTACTTGCTGGGTGCTGGGCCCAGAAGCTTTCTAGAGGCAGCAGAGAGGAACTGGCAGAATGATGGGCTTGTGGGTTCCTGGGGCACATTGCAGGCACCGAGAAAACGTTTCGTGGCTAGAGTGGCAGGATTCTGTAGAGATGCAGTAGAGAGCAGCTTCAGAGGTGACTAAGGCCAGGGCACAAGCTCTCGAGTCCCAGACACAGTGTGGCCACTGCCAGGAACACTCTGAGCTGGGCCTGTCCAGATGATGGGCCAGAAGACTAGAAAAGAGATACCCATACCCATCCGGTGAAATGGGTATCTTTGAGGAAAGTCTGACAAGACTGATCGTAGGCATCGAAGGAATAGCAGCAGTCAGAAGCACCTATAGGGTTTTGGGTCTCAAGGAATTAACAGGTGGCTTGGGAAAGTGTTTTGTAAGGAAATAGAGGGTGGGGATTAGACATGGTGCCCTGCCTGCACGTTGAGCAGGAAGGAAGGGCAGCTAGGAAGAGGGCTGGGCAGTGAGTGAGTGACCTCATGGCCCAGGATGGGAGAAAGGCAGCGTTCAGGGACGTGGAGCAGCGCCCAAGGGCGGGGCCTTGGAAGCCGATTTCCACGCAGCCTTGGAAGGTGAAAGGAGGGAGGGGGCCCACTGCCCAGGCAGGGAGGAGGGGAGACTCGGCCCCAGGTTAGAAAGGGCAAGTGGCCTTCGCTCGGAGGCAGGAGGGTGACAGATGCGGAAGCCAGGCCCACCTAGTACAACTGGGTGGGACACCTGTGGGAGGAGGTGGGGGCTGGAGTCCTGGCAGAGTGAAAGGGGACAGCTCTAGACCTGGCCTCGAGGCAGCACCTTCTTGCTCTGCTGCTTCAGGTCAGAGCTGGCGGAGTCGGGGTGGCGAGGTGCCCAGCTCCTTCCGCCCACCAGCAGAGAACCCAGACCATGGCACCTGAGCCTGTGCTCAAGCCCCAGTGTGAAAGCTTGGCAGGGTAGCATCGTCCTGCTGTAGAGCACTCACTCCCTGCTTCCCAGGAGCATCCCCTCAGGTGGCCCAGTGCCCCTGTGACCTGACAGAGCGGGTTTCCCTTCCAGCAAGAGGGCTTTGCCATCTACTCCGAGTACTGCAACAACCACCCCGGCGCCTGCGTGGAGCTCTCCAACCTCATGAAACAGGGCAAGTACAGGCACTTCTTCGAGGCCTGCCGCCTGCTCCAGCAGATGATCGACATCGCCCTGGACGGCTTCCTCCTCACACCTGTGCAGAAGATCTGCAAGTACCCACTGCAGCTGGCCGAGCTGCTCAAATACACCACGGTGGAGCACAGGTGAGGCCCCTGGGCCCAGGGGCAGGCGGGGTGGGGGCTGCACTCCAAGCACTGTCCAGAGCTCTGGGAAGAAACTTCCCATTGATTACGTTGAAACTTCCCTTACGATTGTCGACTACAAAAATGCGTTATTTGAAAAGACTCTAGAGTAAGTCTCCAGTGATATGAAAACAGGGATAGACCCAGCATGGTGACACATGCCTGTAATCCCAGTGCTCAGGAGACCAAGGCCGGAGCAGTTCAAGGACACCCTGGACTACATAGTGAGACAGACCCGACCCTGTCTCACCCCGCCACACCCCCAAAAGAAAAAGAAAAAAATGTCATTGCAGTAGTTTCCTCCTTTATTAGAGGGGTTACCTTCCAAAAATCCCAGTACATGGCTGAAACTGCAGATGGTACACAGTCCTTGTTTAACGACCAAGTTGTGGTCCTATGACTAGGTCGTTAAATGACTAGGTCGTTAAATGAATCGGTCGCTACGTGAGGAGTTGCATGTAGTGTGTGCATTACAGTATTCAGGACAAAGAAACGGTCAAAGGAAACTCCAACTTGATGACTGCTTTTATTTGCATAACTCTTACCTGCAGCACTGCAGTGTATAAGAGAACATAAAACTATAGAACTGTATAGTATCAACAAAATTACAGTACTGTATAAACAAGGTGTATTGAGCCTCTATAAACAAGATGTACAGAACTGTACCAAAAAAGACAGGTAGTAAGTCTGATTAATGGATCATAAGTCTGAACAGTCATTAAGCAGGTCGTTAAGGAATATCTGTACTGAACTCTGAGACTTTTTTCCTGTACGTGCGTACCGGTAATGAAGTCTGATGTATGAGTTAGTCACAGTAAGAGACTAGGAACAATAACTAATAATAACATAGAACAATTATCATAAGGTACTGATTTCTAGAATTTCTCAACCAGTGTTTTCAAACTGCAGCTGACCGTGACTAAGAGAAGCCCCGGGAGATGGGATGAGGAGGCTGCTGCACCCGTGGGGGCTCATGAGGCGCCCTGCAGCTGTGACGCAGGCCGTTCACTCTTCCCTCGGTGCCTTGTGCTCCCATGGGGAGGCCAGGCTTAGATGGGGAATTTCCACAGCAGACTGCAGGAAGTAAGAGCAGACCGCTCAGCAACAGACACCGGATGCGGGGTTCATTTACACGTTAGGGCTGAAAGGATAACCGAAAGGTGTCCATGGAAATAGAAGAAAGGACAAAAGCTCACACTCACTAGTGGTCCTCCGTCCCTCATTCCCTCCTTCCCTGCCTCCCTCTGAGAAAAAAAATCAGAAAATGTTCTGTGGAAAAAATTAGAGAAGTCAAATTTTTTGCAGACTTTTTTTAAAGAATGAAAAAAACATCATGATAAGGAACCAGGGAAAAAAATAAAGAGAATTCATGTTCCTGCCAGCTTGACCCTCCAGTGGGTCAGAGCTGCCCAGCAGCGAGACGGGGGAATCGTGCA
>RJWT010031813.1:0-14285 GCA_004365215.1 Cuniculus paca | reverse complement strand
AATTGAACTCGGCCTCATGGTTGCCAGGCAGATATTGTGTTGTTACCTATATCACCAGCCCAAAGTCTTCCTTTTGAAATAAATAAGTTCCAACATATCACAAAGATACTATAACAAGCGTATCTTTTTGAGGATGCATGCTCACTCATGAAACAGGAAAAAACATTTTCCAAAGATTTGTAGTATTAGTAGAAATTAGTGCAACCTCATAATCTTTGGTCACAAGTCTGGAAAGACTTTGTATTTTTGTCATGCAATCAAGATTATTAGAACCTAACAGTCTTTGATACTCATCTCTTTTTTGTTTGTTTCTGTTCACCAGTAGCCATGTTTTCTACAAGGGCTACAAGAATTGTAATCAGTATTACATAGATGTTTGTTGCAGTCTTACAGTTTAGATGAAAAATGATGCCCCCAAAACCTCATACACTCATGGGCAGGCTTTCAGAAGAGGATCAGAGGACATAGCATAGCATCTGGGTGGGGGGGTCTCCTTCTGAGGGTGGTGGCCATCATTGATTCCCTATAGTCTCGCTCTGAAGTCTACATTGTTTATTGTTTTGTTTGGTTGGGTTTTATTCTCTTTTACTTTGTTTCATTATTCTGTACCTGGTGGCATGAGCAGCTCTTTCAATGATAATAATATATATATAGTAGCCATTTTGAATTTACTGTTGTCTTGTTTTTTAGTCTTTTGTTGTATCCATTGTTTTGTTTTTGCTGTTTCTATTCTATTTCTGTTCTGTTTGATTTTTACTATGTCTGAGAGTATCTGCAGCTATTTTGAAGACAACAAAAGGCATTATGGTAACTATCGTTGATTTTGTAATGTTGTGAAGTCTTTTGTATCCCTTAATCTGGTTTGTTCTGATTGGTTTTATTCTGCTTTTTTTCCCTTTGTTGTATCCTCTTTAAAATAAAATAAAGGAGAGGATCAGAATGGGGGACTTTATAGCTGACTTGCTGGGGATGTGGAGTGAGGAACCAGGTTGATGGGGGAATGACCTGAATGGATATAGCTCCCTCCAGGTCACCTCCATTGTGACTGCTTTCTGGTTCCCATGGATTAATGAGATTTTGCTCCACTTTTCCCTCTTTCTGCTGTGCCATTTTCTGCCTTGGAGCTAATCAAACTTTATAGAGATAAACCTTGAACCAAAATAATTCTCTCATCCTTTACATTGAACGTGCTAGATACTGTGTCTCACCAATGAGAAAAGTGAGAAAGACGTGTGCCATAGGACATTTCAATGATAATACAAAGAGCAAGGGTTCGATGATTTGTGGCAAATGATTTCAGTCATGAAAACACATATTCAAGTTGAAAGCATACTTAGTATGAATTTTTTATCCAATGATATTTAATAAGGAGGTACACTACAAATGTACTCACAATAATGTTTAATATGTGTGGTCAACTGATGTAAAATTATTTAAATATGATCTCTTTATTACAAAAATGTAGATACCTAGCAATCACAAATTATTACATTTAAATTTTGCTTACTTTTCAAATATTTATCTTGATGTCATTAGCAACCCAGAAATTGTTTTTAAAGTTATGAATTAAAATTTCAATGGCAGAATTCTTCAACACTGAAATATTTAGCATAGGAAATTACACATAAAAACTCAAATTTGTCTGAATCCTAAATTTACCATATATTTGAACGTGCACATACACAAGCACAAAACTCTTCTAAAATTTAGCATTGATTCATCAACCATTTAGTTTTTATGTCCACATCAAAATTATGTATATTTTAAGTTTATTGGAAGTCCAATTAAAATGTTTAATTATTAGGAATTTTAAGTAAATTTTCTGAGACTTGCATGTTTTTCATAATGATTTTCCATTAATTGCCTGCTTACTTTATTGACACCCTTAAATATTGCTATAATTGTTTTTGATTTAAGCAAATTTTTAAATATCAAGGAAATGTATCCCTCTTTTTCATTGCTTATGTTCTTAGTTTCTTTCATCTTGTTTCTTTTTCTATCAAATATTCTTAATGTAAATATTTTAATTAGTGTATATTTGCAATGTATAATGATTGCATGCATCGTGGGGAGTTGGTACATGTAAAAAACATATCTTAATCTTTTTTCAACCCCTTCCCCTCTCATGTCTTCCTCTCTTTTCCATATCTGGAGCCTTTCCTTTTTGTAAAAGATATATCTACCCATTCAAGATCATTTATTTATATTTTACTCTTTAATTTATTTATACTTAAAGGTTTTGTATAAGAGAAGTCATTCTATATCTAAAATTGTCAGATTTGTTGTACTTATCATTATGGCCTCATGATGTATCCATTTGCTTCCAGGTGACTGACATTTATATTTTTTTATAGCACAGTAGAACTCCATTTTTATCCATTCATCTGTTGAAACACAAATGGATTGCTTTCAAGATTTAGTTACTGCAAGTTGTGAATGGCTATGTACGTTTCTCTTCAATATTATGTCTTTTTTGAAGATATCCTGAAGCATAATAGCTGGATCTAATTCAATTTCTATTTTTTATTTTGAGAATCTCCACATGGATTTCCCTAGTGTTTTTACTAGTTTACATTTCTGGCAACAATATACAGTAAAAGAACACCTTTTTTCCCCCCACCCTTGTTTGATTTCCTGCTGATAATTACTCATTCTGAAGATGCAACCTCGATATTGTTTTAATTTGCATTTCTCTAATGGCCAGAGATGTCGAACATTTTTGATTGTTTACTGTTCACTTATGCTTTTTCTGAGACATGTCTATTCATTTGAATTGCTCGTTTATTTTATATTGGGTGATTGATAGTCATATATTTTTTAACAATTAATGTATGACTTCTGGGCTTGTGGTTTTCTTTCATGAATCTTTAATCATAGGCCCATGTAGAAGAAAAATTTGATGGTGTGCATTTTATCTTTAATAAATGTGGAGCCCTGAGAAGAGAATAGGTCTGATTGACTTCTATTCCCACCTTAGCTGTGCTTGCATTACTAGTTACCTAAAGTGTATTCTGGAAACAGTAGTGAGGCAGTAATTATGGATGCATACAACCTCCTTTATTATCTTTAAAATACCCCATAATATTTGTGTGAGTTATGGCTTTCTCTTTGGATTTATTATCATACTTTGTCTTCACCCCAGGTACATAAGACTGTATCCAGCAGGCCCATCCCTTACTTTTCTTCTGTAAATTTGTACTTTAATACAATGTAGCTAGATGTGGGTCTTGGACCTTTCCTTGAGGAATACAAGAAGCAATCTATAGCTAATACCCACTTGATATGATGAATAGCAAGGTGTGTGCATGTGTGCAAGAGTGGCAAAATTGATTTTTTTATTCACCTTATGTTCCATGTAACTGTGCTTTGCGTATGCTTACTTGAACATCACAGAGGGTCCAAAAGACCCACACCACTCCAGGATTTGTTACAAAAAGAATTTACCTTTGATTTTTTTGATGGAAGTAATCCTATTCAGTACAGTGTGACTTGAAAAGCCAGATTTGTAAGTTTTCAAAGTGAATCATCAGATTACTCATACATGGAAGATGAAGATGCTCCATTATAGTAAAATACATGTTTTCATAGCAGAACAATGGTATAGGCAGATGATGATGATGGTGTTATCATAATGGTGATGATCATGATAGTGAGATCATCATGATGGTGATGATCATGATGATAATGACTTTGAATTGGCCATCTGAGTCAAACTTCTGTTGACAGTAAAATGGAGCAAGAATCGACTAATGTAAACACAGGGAATGCCGACCTCCTTGATTCAGCTGACAAAGAAAATGGCAAACAAACAGAATAATCCATTGTTAGAACTAGGTCCAAAAATATAGTGATGGTCTTGGCAGAGTTAAAAAGTACTAGACAGAACACCAACACTGCTGTTCAATCTGTATGTATTTATGTGTATGTACTCACGTGTATTTATTTATTTATTTGGTTTTTGTTTTTTTGAGACAACATCTCACTATACAGTTCAGGTTGAACTTGAACTCACTTTGTAGCTCAGACTTGTCTTGAACTTGCCATGAGCTTCCTGCCTCAACCTCCCAAGTGCTGCAATTCCAGGAGTGCACCACCACTCGCAGCTACTCAAGTGCATTTATTTTGACACCTCACTAGCCAAACTGCGGGCATTCATAGGTCTGCTGTACTTAGCAGGAATTTCTCCTGGCGATCACAGAAATGTAAAAGACTTACTGAAAAGCAGTGAGTCAAAATATGACATAAAAACTTATGCCCTTGTAGGTGCAAAGATTTATGCTTTCAGTTTAGACATTTATTCTGGAATTTAGTCATCCTTACTGATATAGTAATAAACCAAATGATGTGAATAGACTTTTTGCTCCCATCTCCCAAACTAATTGGAATACAACATTCAACAATTGGTCTACTGGTTTCCAATCAATGTTACATTTGCTAACAGAGCACGAGTTGACAAGTGCAAGAACTATACACAGGAACAAAACAGGAATTCCAAATGAAATGTTGCAATTTCAAAACACAGAAATATAAAGTACAATCTTGGATTTTAGAAAGATATAACATTGGTCTCATATATGGCAAAGAATAACAAATTGGTATTGCAGATGTGAAGGTTGAACCACAATAGAAATATTGATAGGAAAACCTCCACAAAATGGAAGCCTGAGATGGAAGCCTTCTACAACAAAGTCAAACATGGATTAGATGTTGGAGAGTTATGTAGAAACTATGACAGCACTTGAAACACAAAGCGTTCATCAATAGTTGTGTTTCACTCAATCCTAAACCTGTGTGGCATAGATACTTTGATAGTTTACAAAGAAACTAACAAGTGCAAAATATCATAGAAAATTTTTCTTAGATGATTGAGACTAAGTAGAGCCTAAAAGATCATTTACAGCAGAGCAAAACAAAATGTTTTTGTCTAGGGAACTATGCAAAAAATTTGTGTAGCACACTGGTGAGATGACAGGTGAACAGGCAGGGGCAGCCTTGCAAAGACCTACTATGACAACAAGGAACCAAAAAGATGTCAAGTACACCCTACAAGAAAGTAAAGCAAAACACACAAGCTATCAGTGTAAGTGGAACTTGTCTATGGAACATGCAGTTGTTATGTGTGAAGACTATGTTGAATATGATGTTGGAATCAAAGCACTGGTAGATTTTTGTTTTTGTTAACATTGTAGTTCACATAGGTTTTTACTTTTGATGCTATCTTTTAGGTTTTGTAAGCAAGTAAATGGCTGATGTGAAAATGTTGATGTTTATTCTAAGCACTCATTCCATACTTGATATTTTATTTTATTGATAATTTATTTCCCTGCTAAGTGAAACCTGTATAATATAGTATGAAACTTCTGACAAAACAGGAAGAGAGGTGACAAGGCTGTCACACAGAAAAGGAAAGTTAACACATGTGCTTTCAGTGTACATGAGATGTGTGCATGGAACATGTAGTTGCCTTGTGTGAAGACTGCCTTGGCTGTGACAGCTGAAGGAAAACTTATTTTTGCAGTAGAGTTCTATTGGTATTTGCACTGTAGTTCATATAAGAATTTATTTGTGCTGTCCTTTTTTAGCTATGGTACACCAAAAAACAGTTGATGTTGAAAATTTAATATTAAAAACTCAATACTTTATTTTTGTGATTTTTTCATGTTAAGTATTCATTGTTTAATATAATAAAACTCATACAATTAAAATTGATAATTCATCAATAGAAATATTCTAAAATATTCTATTAGACCCATGTTTATGCACCTTAATGACAAAATTAGTCTTATGTACCAAGTTAATTAATAATTAAAAACAAAACCTCTCTAGCTATAATTTTTAGTATAAGGTAATTTCCCAGTAATGCTCAACTATATTAGAGATAAAATAATATTATACAGTTGAATTTTTAGTGGAATACCTGTATCATTTTATATACACCTTGTGAAATATCATTAATATATTAAATATGATTATAAAATAAACAATTTCCACATTCAATGATCATTTTTTTATCTTTCATTCAAATGATATCTCTCAGTAACATTTTAAATTTTTCTCCAACTATTACTGCCACTTGAAGATTTTATTTTTATTTAATAGCCTGATACTGCTATTATTTTAATATATACTTCTCTTTGAAACCTAGATTATTTTTGTAAAGAAATTCATTGATTTTATTATTTTTCTTTTCTGATATGCCTAGTTCTGGATATCTTTTATTTTTCTAATATTTTCAACATAATATTTTTTATTTATCAATGTGGATTACATGTAATGCAAATATTATAACATCTGTCCCATATTTTTCTTTCCTTTGCTGTGAAGCACAGTCAAAATTCTTTTATACTTTCTGATTTCAACCAATTTTATTACATTAAGCAGAATACTGGTTTAAAAAATTACACATCTATTTCAAAATTTGGCATTGGATATATCAGTTTATTGCTATTCCAAAATTTTTAAATTATGGAACTATATAAAATATTTTGCTTTTATATACGTTATGTTGATACACTGTATCAACTTGAGAAGTTTAGAGGTTTAACTGAGAGACCCAGCAGGGAGCCAGGGTTTTTACTTTGTAAATATCCTCATCCTGTGCAAAGGAGGGCAAGGAGATTTTGTGAGAGCTGCACTAGCCCTGAAAGGGGGGTGGTGGTAGTCCGTGTACAACATAAGGGAGGAGAAGAGGTTTTGTTTTTCTCTTTTGCTCTGGTTGCTGCCTTGAAGTGTTGCCCCTGTACCATGCCACCCTGCCTTGGAGCCCGCTGATTATGGACTGAAACCTCCACAACAGTGAGCTAAATAAACCTTTCCTTCCTTCCTTTTGGGTGTCAGGTGTTTTGTACTAGTCATGTGAGAAAAGTAAAGACAATATTTGCCACATAAAATTGTTATGATGATTATAAAATATCTTAAAATTACCTAGAAAATGAAGACTCCTAACTTTAAAGATATTTTACCTGCAATGATAATTTTATATGATTGTAAAAATGATACCCCACAGCTATAGCTTGTCAGAAATATATGGATACTCAAAAGTGAATATGATGCTTATACATATAAATAATTCAAGAAATAAATGATTCATTATAATATCTCCTTTAAATATTGCTTTCTTCTATTTTATGCTATGAAAACTTTTTTAGATGTAAAATTTTTCCCAATATGGTTCTCAACATTTAGTACTTTAAAATATATTTATCTCACATTATTTAACATTTTCCTTTTGATTTAATGACATCAAAATCATTGTCTATGCTGGATGATCATTGTCTAGGATCTTTAGGCAGTGTGTAATTTGATTTTTCTTTTAATATCTATAAATGATGTTCTTCGTTAAACTACTTTTTTTTTCATGATGGTTACTCTCTTTTTGACAGCTGTTGCTGCTTCTGTGCCACAATTATCTTAAATTTTGGTTTTATAAAAGACTTCTAAAGTTTGGTAACTGAGTTTATTAATACTGTATTGAAATTTTAGTAAAAGGACTCTGAGAATACCTGAGAACTTTTCTGGTGAGTTCAATAGAAAAGCTTTATTTTTTTTTTTACATAAGATTTCTGTGACATTTCCTTTGTCTGCTCAAAAAACTTTTATCACTTAATTTTACACTATGTTCAAGAAAAATTAGATTGTTTAATATTTTAATTGTGTATATTGCACCAAATCCTGCTGTCTGTAATGCCAAAGTAGAATGTAGGTATTCATTCCTAACTGCCTTGCTCCCAAAATAATATTTGCCTAAATAAAAACCTTTAAATAAACTCGACTATACTGATTGTTTATCTTTTTTCCTAATTTTATACTTTGACAAAAGTGATGAAAATACTTTCACATCATGTATAATCTCAATTAAGTATAAGTATTATAGCCAATAACTTCGTGTTGTGTTATTCACTGGAAAAACAAGCTTCACATAAATTTTAAAAATGCACATTAAACTGAACTAGTATTGACTTCTTACTGTAACAAATTACTGCATACACAGTTAAGTAGTTTATGACAATTGTTACCTATCATCTCAGATTTGCAAAGATTCTAAATCTGGGATGACAGATCTAGATTTTCTAAGACCTCAAAAGGATCAAGTTTTGGCTAGTGTACCTTTTTATGGAACTAGGTCCTTTTTCCAAGCTCATTCATATTGTAGCAGTTCTTTTCTTGTGGTTATAGAGTGAATACATTGCTTCTTTGTTGTGTGTCTGGTAAGGGTTATTTTCAGTTGTTAGATTTCTTGCATGTTTTAAGTGTCTCCCCAGTTTTAAATCTCTCTCATTGCTCCTTTTTATCAGTAACTAGGGAAATTCCTCCATTTTCAAGAGGTTATGTCTTCTGGACCACTCAGGTAATAGCCCTCTTATAGCATCCATATAACTAAACCATTTAGTATAGCAGTCAATGGACTGATAATCCGTCATAATTAAAGATTCTAAAATAGATCAGAATTGTCAGGAGGGGTATTTTTTAAGATTTTGGCCTACTGCACATATTTAATTGCAGTTAACTCCCTTTATAACTGGAGGAAGTTGGTAAAGGGAAGAATAGTCTCTGGGTTAAGGTTAACATTGTGGCGCCAACAGTTAGTTACGTTCCAGACAATAAAACCAAATGACAAAAGTTTTCTCTAATTTGGCTTCTGTTTTATAAAATTGACATAATACCAATACTTTTTCATTTTTTAAATAAAAATAAAATGTGTTAATTCATGTAAAATTCATTACTATTGATATCTTATCAATTCTTACTCAAAAGTCTACATGACTGATTTAACAAATATTTCAATAAAACATATTCCTGCCAAATAGTCCTAAACAATATATATGTCATAATATTTGTTGTTATATGACTACTTTCACAGGAATTTACCATAATTTTAAGAATTACTTTAAATACAAAAATGTAATTTATTATTATGCATCTAGGCAACAAAAAAATCAATAGTGAAGCACATAAAATACATGCAGTTTTAAATCATATAGCCTAAAAATACCTAATTTTATTTTGCAGTTTTTATATGCCAAGAATGAGATTTATCATTGAATGAAATAACTATGTTAAGTTATGGTGTGTCACAAATTGCTTTAGATTTTATAAAACTATAGTATATATTTTTCAAAATAATATTATTATTGTACAAATCAATAGCTCACTGAAAGAAAAAATGTACTGCAACAGATAATTCAATCTTCAAAATGTTTTGACACAAATAGTCTAGTGTATAAACAGATCTAACAACTCCTAACAGTAATCCTACAGGACTAGATGTGGCCGTTCATTTGTTTTAATACACCTAAATTTTATAATCTCATTGCATACATTTACCTTTTGAATATTTCAAACTTAAAAATATCTGCCACTTCTTAAGAAGTTTGAAAACATGGCAATACAAAGTAGAATTCCCAGTGGTAGCAGCATTGTGAAAATTGTGACTTTGTCTATTGGACCTGAAATTTAAAGTCATTCTTGCACTTTATAGGAATTTAAGATAGCCAATGTGTTTCACTGCTAGAGTAACTGCAAATTCAATGTCTTAAAATTTCCCTCAGAATATTCTTTAAATTGACTGCATAACCACCTTTGTGGTTCTTTTTTTATTAGTGCTGCTGCTTTGTCAAGATAATTCAGTTAGTAAATATTACTGAATTTATTTTAAGCAACAAGAGAGTCTAAAATTACTCACCGTCTCTGTTCTTCTTTGGCACAGCAAACAACAAAGAGATACACACACTTTATAAACAAAGGAAAATAACAGAATTCCCAAAAAGTGATAGATTGAAAAAAGTAGATTTATGGGAAGAACTAATAAAGTACATTGGTGGGGATGATTCTTAAAGAATATTATTATTAGCACATATGATTGCAAAAAAGGAAAGTATATGCTTAACTTTGTATGTATTAAAAATTATTTAAAATATTTGCACCACGTCTTGACTGAATGAGAAAATGACCATTCATATTAGATTGCTATAAGAAAAACCTAAGAATATAAAATTTCCCTTATGTGCTATTTATGCCACCAGGTTTCAGATGACTTTTGAAAACATTCATAGAAAATTAATGCAGCTTCTGTTTTGAAAAGGTAAAGAAAAGGATAAGCTCCAATTTCTGCTATAGAAACCTTAGAATAAGTGGGTAGGTTACCTTTGAAAACTGAAGTTAGGAAAAAGCGTAAAAGTAAAAAATCCTGTCATGTGTCGAGATGTAAGAATTATCTAGCTTACTTGGATAAGGCTTTGAAATTCACATTAAGTCCTTGCTTTTCCCTTATGAATAAACAGTTCCTTTGGTTGCTCAGTAACCATTAACTTCATGTGTTCTTTAAGGTTTCCTCTGAGGAGCACAACTGTACCTCAAATTTTCCACAAATCTTTCAAACAAAGATTTGAATAAAGTAAATGTAGTTGCTTAAATACATTTTTGTCTACCCATAGGTGCAAAATATGAACCTAATATGTTGAGTTTATAAGAATTAGGCTATATTTTTTCATCTTCCATCATTTGTCAAGTTAATCACATGAGACAAGTACCTGCATGTCATTTTTTAATTTTTAGTTAGGATGCATATAATAGCAGTGCTATTGACTTGACTTAGAAAATTCAAATTACCTTGAAAATATTCAGCAATATAATCCATTCTGAAATTTAGATGTCTACACAGTGGAATAAAATACTGAGCATAAAATACAGTAAATACATTAGCACATAAAACTAAGCATATTTGCTTAAAACATTACATGCAAGGTACTAAACAAATAATTTTGAACTTGACAATTCATTGTTAGCCTTAGTGTAATAATCATTTCAGAATACTTCAAAATCAGATAAAAACGAATTTATACTTTCATTTAAATCAGGAAGATTTAATTTACTGAATTAAGTATCTATGGTATTATTGTTTTGTTACCATTGAATAAAAATTCATCATGAATTATCTCATTTTTTTCAATTAGCAAAATGTCTGATACCAAGATGTTTATATTTATTTAGTTCACTGATGCTTAGGTTCTAAAAAATAAAAGAGTCTCATGAGGAATATTTTTCTAGATTTTCAGTTTTTATTACATTTCAAGTAAAACATATATATTGTGCTTTAGTAAAAATACACAAAACTGTAAATTAACTTTGTATGAATGTTTAGTTATTGAGGATGAAAAATAGATGAATGTGAATCTGACCAGTTAGATCAAACACTGAAGCATTACTCTTTATTACATATATTATAGCTATGTAAATTTTAGCAAACTAGTTCTAGGCAAATATTTTCTATGTAAATTGAGAAATAATCAGTTAAAACAAGCATCTCTAGAAATTTAGCTTATTTCTTCTTTCAGATTGTGTTTTATTACTTAGTAACCATATTTTAAAAATTTATATGTTTATAATTTTAAGTAATGGTAAATTATTTAATTAGCGGTTATAACATGATTGGTAAGAATAGAACACTTTATGTCTCTAAATTCTACTAAGCTGTACTTCATGTCATTCAACAAGGTTAAGAAAGAGAGCAAATATTGGCTTAAACCTCTTGTGTTTGACTTCATTTACGTAAAGCCTAAGACAAATTTAAGGAGAAACAGGTAATATTTTAGTCAAATAACTTAACGTTCATAAATTACACAGCTAGTGGAAACAGTTTGTCATTAGAGAGTTGTCATAATCTGGCATGCTGGCACACATCTGTAATCCCAGCACTTGAGAGACTGAGGCAAGAGAATTGCTGAGTTTGAGGCCAGCCTGACCTGCATAGTGAAACCCTGTCTCAAATAGACAAAAAAGAAAAAAGAAAAGAAAAAGGAAAGCAAACAAGAAAGAACCATCCTAAATTTTTTCAAGCTGGGATTGCACTACATTTATTTAAACAGAAAACAGTGGTACAGGGAAGTTTAAAAATCTACTGACAACATTGTGTCATGCCCAACAATGCTTCTATTGAATCAATAGTTTAGCATGAGACCATCATGTTATTCAAACAAGCTGAACATTTGTGTCTGTTTTGATCATTAGTGTCTTCTGAGAAGAGAAAATAAACTAGTTGAATTACTACTTCCTTTGTTTTTCTGCCACTCTTTTCTTTAAAGAAAAATGAATGTGACAAGAGTATTTTCACATCCTAATTTGTACACTGCCTTAGGCAGCTTGTACGTTGGTTTAACAGCAGTTGGTGACTCTTTGATTTTATGTTTTATCAGGGGCTACAACCATAGAGAAATACGACCTCAGAACAAATTTATGGATCCAGGCAGGAATGATGAATGGCAGGAGGTTGCAGTTTGGTGTGGCTGTTATTGATGACAAACTCTTTGTAATTGGAGGTCGAGATGGCTTAAAGACATTGAACACTGTTGAATGCTACAATCCAAAAACCAAGACTTGGACTGTCTTACCACCAATGTCAACACATAGACATGGTCTAGGTAAGATCTCTTACTTTACTGATAATAATATTAGCAACTTTTTTGATAATGTAAATGCACATTGACATTCAATACTAATACTGTAAGTTATTGTGGGGTTGTTTCAAACATATTTTCTCTTGAAAGCTCTTGATATTTTCCTGGGTTGACAAATGTTATTTAACCTGTTGAGAGAGATGTTAAAGACAGCACAGTGAGTGGACCTGACGTTGTCCTCAAAGTTAAGTTTTCAGTCTCGTAGTCATCTACTTGAAAAAAAAAAGTATCATAGCCCCGTGAAGACAGTTCTGTGAACTAACTAAAACTTAAGATGCCCTTCCTAGTGCTGGATAGGCAAGTTTATCTATTTTTGAACATAGTTGAGTCCACGTTTAAAAACCTATGAACAAGAGTGACATATCGGGTGGCACCATGAGACAATATGTTAGAATTCATCTGTTTGCTACTACAATCTGGGAAGTTATATTTGGATTCATATAATTTGTCATGTGAGTCTCAAATTTACTTGACATTTCCATACATGAGAGCCAGCACTTAATCTCAGTTTCTTGATTTATCACCAATTCAAGTTTATTAAATAAATTTTAAAAATCTACTAGTTTTAATAATTGTTAAATCTTTTCATAAATTGTCATTTCATTTTTAAGAAAAGCAGAAGATACTTATGGAAGCATAAATTTCTGAATTTGTGCTTTGCATCACAGGAGTTGTTAGAAGTGAAGTTTATTATTTTCAAAGACCTGAAATAAGCCACATAAGTGACTATATGCTTTGTATACATTTAGAATATTATTGCATTGCATTATATTATATTTTATAGAGTGATGGTTTGCCTCAACTCTTATCAAACAGGCTGTTGACTCTTTCGCCCCAGTTCTGAGCAAGACAGCAAAGGTGGTTGTCTTGGGTCGTTCATCTTAGTTTGTCCCTGCGTCCACTGTAATTGAACACATGGGGGGGGATGCAAAAAATTAAAGGAGGCAAGTACACAAACATCTGAAATGTAATGTAATATTTCCCACAGGCTTTAGACAATAGCAGCTCTACTCAGTAGTTCACTATATTCATGCATAAACCTATTTCTTTTTTATTGTTACTTTTGTTTCATTTCATTACCAAGTAGATCATGCCACCTTCTTGTTTCATCTCACTGGCTTTTTCTGGGTTTTATTTTCTGACTACTGCTGTCTTTTAAATGCTCTTTTGTGAAGAGCAAGATCTGAACTGATTAGGTTCGTAGCAAAGTCATAGCATAAAGCACACTTGCCAGAACAATTCTCATCTCAAAGTATATTGTGGATGGCTTTTAAAACCCTGTAAGTAGAAAACTGCCCTTGATTTAGACAGTAGTCCATGATATAATCAGGTGAAGCCAGATTCATAAGCACACAGGACAAATTTTTCTGTTTTCTCTTATGAGTCAGAGTACTTCCTCTAAGAAGAGTCATATTCTTACACAAATCTGTTGAATAACAGGCTGTCAGCACTATGTGTCATACCCAAATACAGTAACCATCCTTGTCCTCAGACTGCTCTTAACTTCTCTTCCAATGCAGTTAATGCTCTTTAACTTACCTTCTTGTGTCTTCCAGGAAATTCTATTGCATCAGTGTTGACATTTCTTTATTTAATCCATTTCATCTTTTCAATTTTATTTTTATTTTAACCCTTCCTGATGAGTTCACTACCCAGTGTTTCAAATGATTTTTAATCTACATTCATCATAGATTTCATGCCATGTATCACTGTCATAATCTCATATGATATTCTTTCTACCTTCCTACATACTCAGAAATTCATGGTAAATAATACTAGGGCTTGGAGTCTTGACTCTCTGATATGACTCTACTCGACTTACCTGCTTTTATT
>RJWT010031812.1:0-14268 GCA_004365215.1 Cuniculus paca | reverse complement strand
ACTCTTACCAGTGCTTCGGGAGCTCTTCCAACACGAGAGTCTGATCTGCAGTGTGAGAGAGTAACAACCACTCGTACTTGTTAAGAGGGTAAAAAGTAGAATTGTTCTTTGTTTAGACAAGTATGCAACTGGGTGCAGAATACAAAAAAACAAATATTCAAGAAACAACATAAAAATAAATGTGTTAACAAATGTAAAGCATATTATAAGTGGAATTATTCAGTATTTGCAAGCTACCAACAATTTTACACAAACATGTTAGTTTATTTTGTTTTTTAGTAACTGAGATAATTGCTCATTAATAATAAAAGTGGGAACCACTTTTATTTGGAACCACTAAGCCCTTTGCCCCATATAGTTCCCAACTTGACAGTTGTTGCTTAAAACTGATTGCTGGGAGGCCACAACTTGTCTTTCTGGTTTTTCCTACCATATTCTTTGGGGCACTGCAGAGTGAGGCTGGTTGGCATGGATGAGGTTCCTTCGAGAAGCTCCTTGGAGGAAGTAAGAGTTGGATTGAGAAACAAGACAGTGATAATACACCAGATCTCCTCACTTCAACTATCTGTGTGACAAGGGGTACTATGGACCCTCCAAGGTACTAGATGTAAAATTCAGTTAATCAGAAGATACTGAGTGTGTGCTGAGTACCAGGGATCTTTCCAGGAGCTGGGACACAGCACACTCAGACCTTGCCCAGGCTCTGCACTCAGGATGTGGGAGAACCTCTCATTTCAGTTCAGAGACTCGATAAATAAGCAAACACAGGAGGCATCTGATGGTGAAAAGTACCACGAAGCACAGAGTGAGGGCCATAGGTAGTACAGAGGACAGGATAGGGTGGTGAGCAGTGTTGTTTTACAGTGTTCAGAGAAGGCTTCGCAGGTAAGGGACACAAAGGAATTGAGCTATTCAGAAATCCTGAGAAAGCATATCCCAGGGACGGAGCAAAGCAAGCGCAGGGCATGTTGGCAGTGAGAGCAGTTGGAAGGAGGTCAGCAGGGTGGAGCAGAGCAGGCCCCAGAGAGTAATAGGGACAGCACTGGGGCTCTGAGGACAGCCAAATCTCCTTTTCATATTCTCTTTTGGACCGCTGTGTGGGAAACACTGCACCAGACGCAAAGGGCACAAGTAGGAGGCACTTAAAGAGGTCATCATAATGCAGGAAGGAGACGATGGTGGCTTGGACAAGTGAAAGTACTGGCAGGAAATGATCAGATCCTGGCTATACTGGAAGATACAGCCAACAGAATTTTCTCACTGCATTTTATTCATTGTACTGTGTGACGGGAAGAACAGCATCCAAGGCTTAGAGTCTGAGCAGTAGGAATGACAGACATTGTCACTTACTGGGGTGGATGGCATGGGAGGGACAGGTTGGAGTGCAGTAGAGTAGCTTGGGGTGGATCAAGTTTTCAATGCTGTCAGACATCTGAAGAGAGGTGCCAGGTGTAGGCTGGGTGTATGAATCTGCTGCCAAGGTTGAGGTCTAGGGTGGAGGCATAAGCAAAGGGTTTTAAGTGCAATGTGTTTTCAAACCATAAAGTCAGAGGGAAGTATCCTGGGAGTAAATGCAGGCAAAGAGAGGAAAAGGTCTGAGGAGTGAGCCCTGGGACCCATTAGAGTTATACCTGGGAGATGTGGAAGACTTAGAAAAAATGTCATTACTCTAACAATATGGTAATCAGAAGCCACATGAGCAGAGAAAGAAACAGGAAGCCATCAGCTCTATCAGACCCACCTTGTGGATCATATCACTCCAGGATTCAGCGTGGACCACTGTGTCAAACAGAGGTCAAGTGGTCAAGGCAAGAGCTGTGGAATCAGCATCCCGGAGCCAGAGTCCAATCCGGGTGAGGTCCGGAGAGAGTAAAGGAAAGTGGCAGAACCAGGAGCAGTGTGTTGGAGGCAGCTGTTCCTGCAGTTTACGCATAAGGCCGAGGACGTGGGGAGGCTGAAGCAGATGGAGCGATCAAGGAAGGGTTTCCGGCTTGTGTTTCTAAAATGAGAGAAATATAGCGGCTCATTTGATGATGTTGGAGATGCTCAAACGTGAGAGCAAGTACCGGGAGAGAAGGGACGAAAGTGAAATAATGAAACACAAAGGTAATTTAGGGGAATGTGTGCTTATTTATAGGTTGGAAAAGCAAAGACGATGTACCCAAACTAGTGGCCAATTTCCTGGCAAAGAAATTTGACCTGGACCAGCTGATAACGCATGTTTTACCTTTTAACAAAATCAATGAAGGATTCGAGCTGCTGTGTTTGGGACAAAGGTATCTACTTTTTATGGTGATCTAGTGTCTTCCCCAAGGCTACTTTTAAAATCTAGTATTTATAAATGTACTTCTTTCCTTTGTATTTTATTTTTGATTACCGAAGCTAGCCAGAATGACATAGCTATTGCTTCTTCTTTAGAGTCTTAGTATGCCATTGTCCTATATCAAATTTTTAAAGTCTTCTCTTCGGATTTTTTTTTGCCCGACTGATTTCACCTTGGCTATTTTCATTTCATCATAAAATTTCTAGCTTCTCCAATTCACATCATACAGTTACCTTACTTTACAGTTTTCAAAGTGCTTTTTCAAATGTGCTTTCTCCTGGTTCTCAAGATCCAGTATCATTCTGACTATTTTTTGCTGACAAAACTGAGGTTGGGAGAGATAAATAACAATAACAAAAGCTGGCCTCATGGAGGGCACAGAACTCACTGCAAAGCAGGTGTCCTTGTCGCCACATGCCACACTTCATTTGCAGAGCCCGGCCACCTCCAGCTACACGTGGGCTTTCTTTTCTTCTCACACTGGCGTAGCTTTGAGGGTCAAGCACAGACAAAGGTAGGACATAAAAACTGACACAAGTATTAACTGCCTCTGCCAATGGATGCCTTTATAGCAGCCAAAGAGCCTGTCTACAAAGTACAAAGAGATTTCATTTACCGGGTCTATAAACATTGACTGAGCACCCATTATGTATGTTGCAAGGATTCAGGTTATATAGTATTAGTAAAAAGAACTCTGTTTACCCAAGATCTAAACTTTCACTAAGTTTTCCCAAGTGCTGTTTTCAATGTTGTGTCTAGTTCCCCAATCTGGGATAGTCTACAGAATCATGGTGTTATGAACATGCTTTCAAATTATTTTTAAGTAAGTAAACAATGGGCTTCTGTCAAAAAACTCAAAATCAAACAGTACTCTTTTTTTCAGATAAGCAAGTTTAGCAGCTTTATATGGCCATTTGAAAATAGCAACTATTTGTCTCACAAATAGATCCTTTTGGAAATTTTGCTTCTAATTTTGCCCTAATACAGTGACTCCAAAATGACATTTATAACTAAATCCTTACATTTTCACCTGTTTTCTGCATAACTCCACTTGAATAGTCCACTTATCTCAACTTCACCCAAAATAATCTTTTTACTAGTAGTCTCATCTCAGCCAACACTGTCTCTACTTCTGCTTTTAGGGATTAGAAGCCATAGCACTCTGTCTGACTTCTTTCTTACTCTTACCACAGACAAACCCATGCTAAGCCCCCAGGTGCTGCCCTCATGTCCCCTGCAGCCTTCCCTCCTCCTGGACCCCACACGGCCTTGATCCAATGGGTCACGGCTCCTTTGGATGAGTTAGCTCAGGATCTGGCTAAGGGTCCTGTTTGTGTCACCTTTCACCCAGTCACCAGGTCAGGCTGCCCCATGTCAGCGTCTCAGCATGGTTCCGAAAACCCTCAATACCAAAGCCTATCTTCATTTGTCAATTCACCTAGATAAATTTAGCATCTTCTCCACTAACCTTTCAGGATCAAGTAGGACTTTCCTGATCCCTTGGGTACCAGAAGGCTGAGCACCTTGCATAGCTCCTCCTGTTTGCACCTCCTTGGCCTGGTTCACACTTTCTCCTCAGCCTCAAAACCCCTTCCTCTCATCAGCCCGTTGTGTGTACTGATACTTTCAGAATCAGCTCAGTACCTATACTGGGAAACTTAGCAAAAACTAATGGGCGAGGACCTTAGGACTGCAGGGTTTTCTGGAACAGATTACCTGATGTTTTGAAAACACATAAGAAATGTTAATTTTTTAAACTACCTTGTTTGAAGAAAATAGGAGCAAATCACTAAAAACTCTAATTTCACCTTTCAGCATTCGAACTGTTTTGACCTTTTGAGATCCTGAGGGAGCAGCCATGGGACACTGTCCTTTCCTTTTGTGATTCCCTCCTCGAAAAGAAAAGTGCAGCTCTGCATCAAACATGAACAGGGGCAGAAGATCTGATGCAGACTGAGGTGCTTTATAAAGGTTAATGGGTCTTTAATAACAATTTGAAACCTTAGAAACTCCTGGGAGTTAGCATGGGGCTAAATAATACTATTAAAATGTTTAATTTACACTTTCTAAGGTTGTAATTATATATCTTAAAAAGTATATACTTGGAGTCCTGTGTCGGGATGGGAGTTTTCTCAGGACCTTAGCTAGCTGCGATGACTTAAAGCAGACATAGCATGGAAAGACATGGTCAATGTATTTCTAAAGGTAATATTCATTGAATAATTGTGACTGTTCTCTGGATTCGAATGTAAATTCTTTAAACACTCATTATAAATTAACAAGATGTGGAGTCAGCTCATTGCACTGTACATGCTGTTTGATTAGGTTAAAAAAGAGATTGGGAAATTTAAGGATGGGGACATTTTTCAATGTTTAACTCCATTATTATATAACTTGGTGAAACTAAGTATATTATAAGGGCACCTGAGACTTTTCCAGTATATATTAATATTTTATTAAATACACCATTTTATAATGCTACTTAAATGTAAAAGCATAGCTGGGATCATGTTGCAATATTTATCGTAATATTCATCTTAATACAGTAGAATTAAAAATCCTTAAGTCTCTAATTTACTTAATAGTAACTCACTTAACAAAAGATGTTTTAAGTTTGGTATAACAGAACTGACATACCTATCTGCCATCCATTTACCCATGTAAGTGCATGTATAAAATGTGTTAAAATTCTTTTTTTTTTTTTTGCGGCACCAGGGATTGAACTCAGGACTTCACACTTGCCAGGCAGGTGCTTAGGCCACTGAGCCAAATCCCTAGCCCTTGTCTTTTTTTTGAGACAGGGTCTCACTATGCCATTCAGGGTGACCTTGAGCTCACTTTAGAGCCCAGGCTGGTCTCAAACTCACAATGATCCTCCTGTCTCAGCCTCCCGAGTGCTGGGATTACAGGTGTGAGTCACCACGCCCTGCTTAAAATTCTTAGTAAAATTAAAAGTTTTACAAAATGACTTGTGACATAGTTTGTTTGAAACGGGTACTTTTATTTTGTTACTAAGATTTTACTGATTGTAGGTAAGTGTTGAAGCACCTGAAAAAGTAAGAAAATTTATAAGAGAAACAAGTTAAGTGGGCATAGCAGAAACTGGGAGTTTCAAAAGAAGGTTAGATCACCCTGCCTTAATAGATTACAAAATGCCCAGATGACTATGTGTCACTTTTACATGATGAATATTTCCCAAAGAAAAGTGGCTTGAACACAAGGGGTAAAAATTTTGTTTTCTAGGTAAGAGTTCTTCCCAACTCATTCTATAAGGCCAACTTTACCCTGTTAGCAAAACCTCACACGAACACTAAATGAAAAGTATAGACCAGTATTCCTCATAAACACAGATGCAGAGCTTCTCAACAGAATACCAGCTAACTGAGTCCAAAAGGACAAAAATAGTAAGAAAGCTGTGTCCTAGGCTGGCAAAAAAAAAAAAAAGTTCAACATACACAAACCAATAATGCATTATATTAACAGAATGAAGGACAAAAAACATATGATCATCTCAGTAGACATTTGATAATGTCATAGAAAAAGCATTTGATAAAATTCAACTTGGTAATAAGAATAACTCTCAACAAATTTTGTATAGAAGGGGTGTACCTTAACCTAGGAAAAAAGCTACCCATGACAAACTCATAGGTAACATCATATGGAATGTGAGAAAAGCTGAAAATGTTTTCTCCAAGATTTGAAACAAGACAAAAATGTCCACTTTCAAATTCAACGTAGTATTAAAAGTCTTACCAGAAAAATTAGGCAACAGAAATAAAAACATCAAAATTAGAAGAAAGAAGTCATATTATTCTTATTAGCAAATGGCCATGGAAAACTTAATGCTGTAACTTCATAAAAGAGCTGTTAGAACTAATAAAAAAATTTAGTAAAGTTGATAGATACAAAATCAATATACATACTTTAGTAGTGTTTCTAAATACCATTAGTAAGACTTGTTGAAAAATAAATTTTAAGATTACCTTTGTAAATACTTATAAAAATAAAATTCCTACGAGTAAATTTAACCAAGGAAGTTAAAGGCATCTACACTGAAAATTATCAAACACTGATAAAATAAATTGAAGAAGACACATAGAAAAATGAAAAGACACTCATGTTCATGGGTTGGAATAATTAGTATTGTTAAACTGTCTGTATCACCCAAAGCAATATACAGATTCAATGTAATTCCCACCAAAATATTTATGGCGTTATTCATGAAGCTAGAAAAAAAATCCTAAAATTCATATGGACCCTCCCTCTGAAGAAAAAGACATTAAATAGCCAAAGTAACCCTGAGCAAACAGAACAAAACTGGAGTCAGCACAATACCTGACTTGGAAACATATTACTAAGTCATAGTAACCAAAAGAAAATGGTACCAGTGTACCATTGGAACGCTGGAATGGAACAGAATAGAAAATGCAGAAGTTAGTCTATGTACATATACCCAAATGATTTTCAGCAAAGTTGTCCAGAACATACCTGGGAGAAAGTTTCTTTCTAAATTGTGCTGAGGAAACTGAATATGCATATGCAAAATAATGAAACTAGAACCCTGCCTCACACCAGTTACAATTCGAAATGGGTCAGGTACCTAAATGTAAGACCTGAGACTATGAAACCACTAGAAGAAAACCAAGGGTACACAATTCATATATCAGTATGGGCAAATATTATTTTGGATAAAACCCCCTAAACACAGTCAGCAAAAAGGAAAACTAAACAAATGGGATTATATCAAACTGGAGTCTTCTGCACAGCAATTCAACAGAGTAAAGAGATAATCTGCAGAACAGGAGAAAATTATACAAAAAGGAGTTACTACCCAGAGTATGTAAGTCACTCAAACAGCTCAATCATATAAAAATGGATAATCAAATTAAAAATTAGGCAAATGATCTAAGTAGACATCTCTCAAGAGAAGACACACAGCTGGCCAACAACATATGAAAAACTGCTCAATATCATAAAGGAATTATAAATGAAGACCACAATCAGATATCACCTCATGCCTGTTAGGATGTATTATGAAGAAGGCAAAAAATAACAAGCACTGATAGAGATATGGAGAAAGGGGAACTCTTATACACTGTTGGTAAGAATGCAAATTGGTACAGCTAGTATGGAAAACAATACAGAGATTCATCAGAAAAATAAAAATAGAACTACTGTAAGATCCAGCTATCCCACTCCAAGGTACATAGCCAGTGGTAACCAATCAACACAGCAAACAGACGTTTGCACTCTCATGTTTATTGCAGCATTTATTCACAATAGCCAAGATACAGAATCAACAAAGGTGTCCATCAGCAGATGAATGGGTGAACAAAATGTCATTTCGGTGCACAATGGAGCATTTATTATTCCACTATAAAAAAAAGTGAAATCTTATCACCTGTAGCAACATGAATGAGCCTAGAGGATGTTATGTTAAGTGAGATAAGCCAGGCACAGAAGGACAAATACCACATGTTCTTACCCACGTAGGGAAGCTAACTAAGGTTAATCTTGTAGAGATAGAGATAGAGATAGAGATAGAGATAGAGATAGAGATAGAGATAGAGATAGAGATAGAAAAGCAGTCCCTGTGGTGGAGGAAGGGGTGGGGGAATGGATAGGAGATGGCTAATGGCTGTCAAATACAGTTAAATAGGTGGACTATCTAGTGTTTTCCCAGCGCAGGAGGGTACCTACAGTTCACAATTTATTATTTATCTCAGAATAACTAGAAGAGAGATTTCGAAGGTGCTCAACACAAAGAAATGTTAATTATCCCAACTTGATCATTACTTATTGCGTACCTGCATTGAATTATCACATTGTACCCCATAAGTCTGTATAATTATTATGTGTCAAGTAATTTTTAATTGACACAGGCTTAATTTAGGTTTGTGGGAAAAATAGTTGAACATACCTGAAAAATGTAAGGAATTCTTTTGTGATGTATCTTCATCACTAGCTAAGTTTAGTTATGGAAATTCTCAAAGCACTCTGCGGAAACTCCAAGTCACAATTTACACACACACACACACACACACACACACACACACACACAATCTTTTGGAGACCTTTCCCCTATCTAAAGGTAATGTCTATTGGCTCTCAGGACCCAATTAATGAAGAAAAAAAGGGAGAATTTTTAACAAGAGAAATTTGTAAACTGAATTAAATCTCGTGTATCTTTCACCTCAAAATTTGAAAATATGTAAATAAGGACATCTAAAGTTGTGTGCAAAAAGAGGTGCATTAAAAATGTCAAGAAGGAATGAACATCTATATTTTCAGGCCACAGGTATTAAAATTAAACCCCCCTTATACCTAGAACTTCCTACAAATTGAATTTTTACAGATATATTGCATATATGACCATTTTATATGTTTGCTACTATGAAATTTTATGAAATCACTCGTCATTTCTGAGCTTGTTATAGTCAAATAGTGAACAGATCTTCTACCATCTTATCAGGGAAACCTGTTTATGCAAAGCATTTCTAACCTGCAGAAAACGTTGATTTTAAACAGGTCAGTGGACTTGACATTTTTACATGTATCTTATTTCTGGTCAGTGAAGCTACAGGGCATTGTCTGAGTGAGATTTTGAATATTGAAGGATTAATGAGCAAGAAATAGCTACAAGAATATTAAAATAAATATCTGCTTATTTTAAAAAAATATTTTTTGCAGCGCTAGGGATTGAAGCCGGTACCACTGAGCTGTATCCTCACCCCAGCTTCTTACTTAAATGATAATCCTGACTCTTTAGTTACTTAAATTATGGTAAGCATGTTGATTAGCGAGGTGATCTATTTCCCACCTCAGCCATGTATCCCACACTGAGCTAGGTGCTTGGTGCAGTGAGGGACACACAGTTCCTGCCCTCACTGAGCACACAGGAATCTAAAAGAAAGTATTTGCCATTGTTGGTATTTACTTCAAAATGTTAATACACTATTCAGGTTCATAAAACTGACTAATGCTAGTTCTTGGTGGGTATTTTTATACGTTTGTTTGTCTTGATAATCACCTTCTTCATGGACTTGTCCAGAAATGAACATGCTTTAATTACCAGTGCTGAAATAAAAGGATTTCAACTTAGAGGAAGAAAGGGGCTGCACGTGCCTGGCTCTCCAGGGAGCTCCTTCTCCACCACTGACACAGGGGAACGAAACTCCCAACCTACTAGATGTCCAGTAGAGTTTGTGTTCTCTAAAATCGAAGAATGAATTTTAGGAACAACAGAGGTTAACAGCAGAATATATTTATTGAGAGAAACAAAGCTTCTGTCTTGAGAGGGAGACAAAAAGGTCCCGAATGGATTGCCAAAGTTCCCATCTTTTCTAGGAATTCTATAGACCAAAACAGTGAGGTGAGGCAGGTCTAAGGTGTGGAAAACATGGGAACTTTCAAGGTGGGTATGAGGTGGGACAGAACTATGGCCAACCAATAAGATTAACTGCTCAGGTAAAATTGATTAAATCGGGGACAAAGGAGGAAGCGAGTCACATAGCAAGCAGGCATGCTGAAAGAGCAGAGACTCCTCCTGTAGGGAGTTGGGATGGTGACTCTTGGCTTCCTCAGGGTGATAGAGAACTACTTAGAATATCAGTCCTTAGGAAGTGGGTGCATTTGTTTGATCTTTGAGCCCTGGCTCACAGCAGGAGGTGTCTGTCTCCTCCAAGGTTGCAAGGTATCTGGGCTTCTGCACTGGCTTCTTAGAGGATCTAGCCCTATCTGACTGCCTATAATATTTCTATCTAACTCAGTTCCCTGTAACACCGTGACCTCAACTGCAACTCCCTAACCTCTCCCACCGGCATTTTCCTTCTCGCTCCTCTTTCTTCATGAAATTATTTACATTTGTATGCAATAACTTAGACCTCAGAAGCTAGTTTATAGATTTTGTCTTTTTTTTTTTTGCAGCACAGAGGATCAAACTCATAGCCTCGGGCTTGCCAGGCAGGCGCTTACACCATTGAGCTAAATCCCCAGCCCTAGATTTTGTCTTCTTCATGCATGTACATTTGTCGGTCTTTTTGCTCTTGAGCCCCTCACAGTACTGCATTCCCTTTACTAAGGAGAGTAACCATCACTACTGTACAAGCAGCCAGCCCCAGGCTCTAGCAGTTCTTTCTACTACTTTTCTGAAACTGTCAGTCACTCCATGGACTACAGAGAAGTGCCTAAAGCCTTCTCTGAGCATTCAACCTGTGAGGTGTGTGGTTTTAGAAGACAAGGACTCTGCCTCCCAGCACTGAATGAGGCTGAGGTAGAAGAATCACAAATTTGAGCTCTGTCTGGGCAATCCAAAATCCTGTCTCAAAATAAATAAATAAATAAATCAAATGACTGGGGATGTAGCCTAATATGAGGGCCCTGGGTTCTATCCCCTGTACTAAAGGGAAAAAAACTGTTTTAAGTTCCTTTTTAAAATAGTAGCCAGTGGAATGAGGTGCTCTATGGATACCATGCAAACATTCTTGCTGATTTAACACTGAATTGAGAGGATTGCACATCTGGCTGTGTATGTGTCCAACTCATTCAGTGACTCCTCCTGTTAGCCAAAGAATTAAGTAACAGGCGTGTTCTTGGCAACTACTCTTTCAGGCAGTCAAATATTTTATTTTAAATTTGGCCTTACTTTATTGTAAATGAATAAGAATCTCACTTAAGTTTTCAGTTAACGTTTTTATGAAGATAATGCATTTTGAATTCACAATTACACATTTGCAAAAACAGATACGGTGTTTTACCTTTGCTAGCATTTTATATGTTTCAGTGTAAGTTTTGGCAAAGAACCATATAATTGCATAACCCTGGCATGCGTCAAATGCAGTACCCAGTAAGGCCTTTTACAAAACAAACTTTCCTCTCAAAAACAAAAAACAAGAAGTGCAAATATTATATTCTGGATTACAACATTAGTTGAAAGCACAATGTGGTAGCCCCACTCAGGCCTGGGACTGAGCCCAGCTCCACTTTAACTGAAACCTTCAGCACCTATTTCCTGGTCCCACAACTCCACCAACTCCACAAACTAGTTCTCCAAAGGTCTGAATAGAATGGAGCTCTTGATAAATTTGGTTTCTCTTCACCTTCAGAAAGAAGACTGAGCATGTTGGCTTGGAATAAAGGGTTAAAAAGCACAGGTTAGTGCTTCAAAATGGGACACTCACCCAGTCTCGTTTCAGTAAATAAGAACCACAGAAATAGGCTTTCCTGGGAGCCACCAAAATCCTGGAAGGCACTTGGCTAAATGCAGAAGAAATGCTGAAGACGGGCAGCTTGATCCAGGACTAAGTCCCTCAGAAAAGAATAATAGAGAACTGGATTCGAGGATCTTAACCCTGGGACTACCAAGAGGCCCTGCTAATAAGATAACCAGCATGGCAGAAGTCTAATCCTGATTTGGACTACTGTTCACTTAAACTTAAGAATATTATCATAAGAGCTATCACTTTTAAAGCTAATTTCTCTGCATCTGGGGGCTTATTTTATGGGAAGAACACACAGTCTCAGCTGGGTGTGGTGGCACATGCCTGTAATCCCGGCACTTGGGTGGCTGAGACAGGAGGATCGTTGCAAGTTTGAGACCAGCCTGGGCTACAAAGTGGACTCAAGGCCAGCCTGAATGGCATAGTGAGACCCTGTCTCAAAAAGACAAGGGCCAGGGATCTAGCTCAGTGGCCTAAGTGTCTGCCTGGCAAGTGCAACGTTGTGAGTTCAATCCCCGGTGCTGCAAAAAAAAAAAAAAAGAATACCCAGTCTCATCTCTTTTCTTGAGGTCCTTCAAGCCCATTTGAAGTGTGTGCTGTACTTTAGTGAGGACAAAACACAAACTGGGCCATACCTCAATACTGAGACGCTCTGTCAGAGGCTCAGCCCATGGTTCCTGGGCTGAAGAGTTTATAGAGGAGGTTAGGTTCTCTCCCTTTGGTACTTTGCCCAAAATGTGCATGTAGACCTTTGGGGACCTTCTAAAACCGTGCTCCAAATGTGGAGACACTAGAAAAACACCCTTCCCTTTCGCCTCCCTGCCTCTAGAGACTACACACACAGTGATGTCGAATAAACTACACACATGTAATCATGGTTGTACCTGTAAGTGTCTTCAGAGTAGGTGAATTCTGGCCTGGCACCCTTCTCTGTCAGTTCTTTCCCTCTTCTATCACATGTGATATAGGCACATGTGTCACATACTTGATGGAACAATTTCACTTCCAAAAGTCTTTTTTCAGATGATAACCTTTCTATGAATTTTAAAACAGTGAGCACAGTGTCGCTTACCAACTCTACTTCTGTCATGCATTGTCAAACTCTTTAATTTCCAGGGATTAAATATTATAAAATTAGGATTCATTTGTCCTGTATGTACACAACATATACAGTACAGCCAAGTTAAATGAAATGTGTGTAGCAAAATGAAAGTGGATAAGCCAAGAGGTTTAGCACAGACTCATGAACACCTTCTACAGTTTCCTCTCTGCCAGCTCCCTCTGTGAACAAGATCACAACTGTTCACGGAGGTGGTTTACAATTTTGTTTCCTAATGCAATATTTCTATCAGTTTTTAAAGCTATTTATAAAAGTGTTTGTTCTGCCACTTCTACTTTTAAACATACCAAGCACTCCCAAGCATCTAGAACTAGATTTTTCATGTAAGAACTTGTTCACTGTACACACAACACTGATAAATAAAATTACAAATGTAGCAATGGTTATAATCTGAGCTGTCTTCTAAATGTGACCATTTTTGCCTTGTGCCGTTCCCTCCTCACTTCCTCCTCCCTAGTTCCAGCCTTGTGGATAAGGGCAGGCCTATACAGTGCTTGGAGATGGTGGAACAAATTCATATCCAAAATTCATATACAGAGGACAAACTTTCTTATGAATCTCAACACAAGTATATAAAAGGTACTACTTTTTTTCTTTTTTTTTGCGGCACCAGGGATAAAACTCACAACCTTGCACTTGCCAGGCAGGCACTTAGGCCACTGAACTAGTTCCCCAGCCCTAGTCTTTTTGAGACAGTGTCTCACTATGCCATTCAGGCTGGCCTTGAGCTCACTTTGTAGTCCAGGCTGGTCTTGAACTCACAACAATCCTCCTGTCTCAGCCTCCCAAGTGCTGGAATTACAGGTATGTGCCACCAGGCCTGGCAAAAGGTGCTTTTATGCAATATTTTGTCATGCACTGGCAATCTAACTTCTAGGAGCTGGAGGTGGCAAAGTTGAACTTATTTATCCACTGTATATACAACCAATCAAAGGTCACAAAACATACAGGAAAATGATGTCTGAAAATGTCCGAGCGCAGGCACACTTTGCCGTAGATATGATACACTATTGCTTCCAGAGGTAGCATAACAAGACACAAGGTTTTTATATAAATTTCAGCAAGAAGATATTTACGAAGCGATATTTTACTACTTCTACACTTAATATATGTTGGGCACTTTTAAAGCCTTTCCACAAGACTAGATGTTTCCAGTAAGGACTGCAGTGGTATGAGCCACACACAACAGTTTAAATAAATAGCACTCGTGTGACAATAGTCACAACTTGAAAGTATCCTCAAAATATGAGGATTTTGGCATGGAACCCTTCTCTTCTTCACCAACCTAGTGGGCAATAAGGCTCAAATTTTCAAAGGACAATCATTGCTAGAGAGTCTCAGGGAACTTTTTAAAGACAGGACCAAAGATTCAGCATGTACTAACAGTGGACTTAACTGCCTCATCGTTCATCAGAGACAGACCTAGTATTACTTTGGGAATCAGGACAACTTAAAGCTACTGTTCATGAATAAGTTTACTCAGTACTCACTGAAAACATAGTCTGTGTGACTTATTTTTGACTCCTCTTTGTTGAAAAGTTTTTGCATGTCAAAAGGAATCTCTAACAGAGTGAAAAGAAAACAAGACAAGATCCCAGTTGTTGATT
>RJWT010031811.1:0-14315 GCA_004365215.1 Cuniculus paca | reverse complement strand
AAGCATTTCTTGGACAAACTACTTCTATAAATTAGGGAAATTGTATTGTGAGTAAATTACCCAGGAAAACAAAGGAACACTGCCTGCAGAAAAGATCCCACGTATTTGTGGAAACATCTTTCACATCCAGATTCTCTAAGGAAAATTGCAAAATGGCATTACCTGGTCTAGAAATTTTCCTCAATACATACCAATTTATTACTTATGTTAAAATGAGACCTTCTCATTTTTTTAAGGGAGACATTTAAATTAGGGTCTTTCTTTCTTTCTTTCTTTCTCTTTCTTTCTTCTTTCTTTCTTTCTTTCTTTCTCTTTCTCTTTCTCTTTCTTTCTCTTTCTCTTTCTCTTTCTCTTTCTCTTTCTCTTTCTCTTTCTTTCTTTCTTTCTTTCTTTCTTTCTTTCTTTCTTTCTTTCTTTCTTTCTTTCTTTCTTTCTTTCTTTCTTTCTTCTTTCCTGAGGCAAGAATGGCCTTTTGACTCAAAGTTAGATTAACATACTCTAAAAAGGACATTGAGGGCTTTGTGATGGCAACAGGAAAAGCCTAAGAAAAGAGAGAACCTTGCTGAAGGATGCAGCCCAGGGAGAGGAGCGTGGGCTCCAGTAGGGGAGGAGGGAGGAAGGCAGAGTGAAGAAGATGAAGGAGACCTGGAAGTGACTATTATTTCAAGAGATGGTCCTGATAAGCTTATTGTAGATAGTGGCGCTTGGTCAGTGACCTTTAACCGGACTCAGGTTACATTTGCTGTCACTATTCAGTCATCACAGAGATGGTTCCATCCTTTTGAAAGACACATACAAAGTATAGCTCCACCAAAACTGTGGCTGTAAGAGCATTAGGATTTGCATCTGTCCTGTGCAACATTCAGAAAGGCACAAAGACAACTCAGCCTTCTGGACACCCACGACTGGCTCTGCCAAGAAAGGTGCTGTGGTCCCTCTTAGCAGAATCATGGTAGATGCCAAATATAGAGATGATTGACTCATAGAGGGTGAAACATTACGAAGGAGGACAGAGAAGGGGTTTGTATGGGGTGGTGTTTATTTCCTTAGGACAATTTCTTACAGATGTAATTATCCTTCCATAAGTTTTTATAGTAGTTTACAAAAATGTATTACTGAATAGTTCTATTTTCAATAGCTTTGTTTTATTTTCTCTCTTTTGCCCAGAAGAGATGTCATCTCTCATTTTTAGAATCATTTTTAAAAATTTTAATTTTATTGTGCCATCAGGACCAGAACTATTTGACTTTAGTGAAGAAAGATATTCAGTTGCTTCAGAGCAGAACTATTTGACTTTAGTGAAGAAAGATATTCAGTTGCTTCAGAGCATCCACATTTTAAAAAAACAAACATTTCTTTTTCTCCTTGGTTGATCTGGCAGCATAAAGTAACTTATTTGTGGCTGTTATTTGTCTCCACAATTTCCCTTAATAATAGGTTTTATAGTCTTTATATTCATGAAGCACTTCCTTATGTCTGGACCAAATCCCTCTTTGCTCTAGATTCAAGCCAGAAACTCTATGAAATTGCTCATGATCGTCTATGGAATAGACAAACACTTGGAGTTTGTTTTGAAAATTTACTTCGATTTTCTCTTTATGAAGGCAAATAATCCTAATCTTCTGTATCCTCCCTCAAGGGTGTGCTAATATATTTCTAAAAATGTGTTCATGTGCAATATTGGATACAGTTAAACAGTCTCAAGAAATGCGATACAAAATTGAGTTTAGCTTAATCCTATTATCCCTTGTTTTTGAATGGTACTTCAATTTACAAAGAAGTTGTGTAAACAACAGCTCATTTTATCATGATAACAAATCTATAAGAAGAGTTTTTTTAATTATTTTTCTTTTCTTTTTTTCTTTTGCTTTTCAGATGAGGTCACTGAATCTTGGACTGCAGTGCCATTAAGTGGAAAAGCAGAGATGGGAGTCCTGTTCTCCCGAGACAAGGACTAGGGTGATTTCCACTACCATGAAGCTACTTAATATGGACAAAGTCTTGTGCTGGATATTGCAAAGCACATAACAGTATTCTGTACACAAACAATGCATCAGTAAACGATTCCCACAGACCATCTTGCAGAGGTAAGAAAAGGTCATTTGAAAGATAATCATGTAAGCTGATTCTGAGCGTTAAGTTAGACTTAAGAATATAGAGAAGAAAGTTAGCAATATTCCTGGCATGATGGGACTACCTACATGAAGTCACGCTGTGTAAAATCATTGCATGTTATTCTCACAGTAAAGGGCATCATTTGGAAGATGATAATGTTAATAACTAAAGTTGTGCAGTCCCAAAAGCCTAGATTTAAATCCTGGTTTCCCCATGTACTGCCTTTTGTCCAAGACAATTTCATTTATTTCTCTTGACTTCATTTTCTCATCTGTAATGTGAAGCAATTAAATGCAATAATTCATGTAAACACAAAATAAACTTTAGCTACCATATCACTAACAATACTAATGAGACCAATAATATGTAGCACTGAGTGAGAATTAATAGTGTTTCCCGGTCATATCTCAGTGTATTCTATCTCATATAAATATGACATGATTTAAAAGAATGTATATTCTCACCTCTTGGTTTCTTCAGCTAAAGGTAAAGCCTTGCAATTTCTCACTTCCTTTTTCAAATTTTTATTTTTATTAGTACATGTTTGCAGTGCATAATGGATACATTCGTTGTGGGTAATTGGTACATTTACGTAGCACATCTCAATTCTTTTTTTTTTTTAAAGAAACCTCTCTTATTTTATCAAAAACTAAAACTAAAAAATGATTTGATAACTGAACTACTTATCCTTTCCACAGAGATAACTTTAGTTCTCACTGTTGAATGTTAAAGAATTTGATGAATCTAAGTTGCACACACAAAAATCTAATACAATGAGAAAATAAATCCATTTGTTACTTGACCTAACCTGTTATTTACTTTCTATATTAGAATGCAGGCTTTGTGTATTTATTGTGCAAAATCTGTATTTTGTTTAAATTAGAATGGCTGTTTCAATAAAAAGTTGTGTCTCATTTGCGTCCCCAAACCTGAATAGGAAATGAAGGAGGACCACTGAAGTTGCAGCTCGCTCACAGAGACTGGGTCTTAAGCATATATAGTAAGTAGTCCTGACAAAATGTATTGCACATTCAAAGGCTTTTTATCTTGTGTGCTGCAGACAAAGGAATTTAAGGAATCTCCGAAGAGGGTTTCTGCTGCAGACTTGGAAAGGCAAGTGTACCTTGCTGAGAGGTCAAGTGATGTCCTATTTTTAGTTGCAAGAGCTGAGCATCACAAACAGTCTTCATTCTGTGCATGATGTGTGCACCAGTATACAGGTAACTAAATAATTATGGTTCTGGTTTCCAATAGAATACTTAGTGTGGGAAGAAGAAGATCATTTGGAAATATCTTGTAGGTATATTCGTTTTCTATAACTGCAGTAAAATTACTATAAAAGTAACTGGAACGATGCGAATGTATTATTTTACCCTTCTATAGATTAAAAGTAAAACACAGCTCCTACTGGGCTAAAACCCAGATGTGGGTAGTACTGCATTCCTATATGAAGGCTGTGGGGGAAATTCACTTCTTATTTTTTTTTCCAGTTTCCAGAGATTGCCCCTATTCCTTTAACTCCATGTCTTCTACTTCTGCCTCCAAAGCCAGCAACAACAAACCAAATCATTCCATATCACATTCCTCTGCCCTATTTTCCTACCTCCCTCTTCCATTTTTAAGGGTCCTTGTGTCTACACTGGCTGCACATGGATAATCCAGGCTCATATAGATGACCATAAAATAGTTTAAGGTCAGCAGGCTATCAACCTTAATTCCTTCTGCAACCTTAGTTTTCCTTTTGCTATATAAGATAAAATATTCATCGTTTTCAGAGATGGACATCTTGGCAGGGGGCATCATTCTGCCCGTCAGAGAACGTAGTGTTTCAGAAACAGAATTACCAGAGAACCCCATCCATACACAATATCTGGAAAACCTGTCACATTTTCCTTTCCTAAATCAATCCCAGTCCCATTTAATTTTCTTCAAAAATTCAAATTTATAAATATCAAGATGAATTGTTAGAGGAAGCAAGAACCACACTATGCATCTAGAGTGAGTCTGAATTAAGCTTTCTGAGAAACAAGAGAATAAGTAAATGGTTTTTTTTGTTTATCTACTTGCATTAGAACTCTGTATGAGAGAACCAAATATACCAACAGATATTGAGGCTTCAATAGATTATGTAGTACTACCATAGACTCCATGGAGAAGACAAGCTACGAGTTTTGCAACTTGCTTGAAACATGCACAGATAGGACCTACTTCTGGGGAACTGGTACAGCTGTGGCAGTTTACTTCCCATTCGCTCATGATTTCAAATGTGAGCTTGTGGTGATTTTCCCCAAAGAAAGTCTCAAAAAAAGACACAGACAAAATAGAAGGTGTTCGTCATTCAGATATAAGCTTCTTTCCCTCTACAGAATACTCTGTGTAGTACACTTATTTTTATAAGTCGCTATTATTATTTTATGAAGTATGAATTGCATTGCATTGCTTTTTTATTAATAGTATCAATTTATAATGATAAACATTTAAAATATATAACAATTTTTTACAGTGCTGTCATAAAATTGGGACACGACCTGAGGCTTCTCTCAACCTCTATGAAACTCTTTACAATATATGTAAAATCCACCTTGACTCCTAAGCCTTTCTATAAGAACCCAGGCTCCCATGTATGGCACTATGTCAGTGCCCTAAAAAATGCAAGGTCTGCCTGTATTGGCCTGATGCTTTGATGGCCTTTGATCAGGCCATTGTACCAGAGAAGACAAGATATAAAGCAAGATGTGGCCTTTCAGTAACCTTCCTTTCTTGTGTGAGAGTAAGACAAGTTAATTGGGCTTGACAGTACAGATGACCCTTTCAAGTTAGGTAAAATGAGACTGCTGTGCTTATCACAGGTAGATAACCATTAATATTGCTTGTACTGTCTATGGGAAGAGAAAGGAGCTTGTTTGTTTTAAATGTTTTTTTTTTTTGAGGAAGGCTGCAAAGATTCCTGGGGGGTTGCCTGGCCAGCTCCATCTAACAAGACAATGGTGCCATTTGAAGACTTTAAGACACACTGAAAGGTAGAGAACACATTCCCATTGATACACTATTATTGATAACCCCTTCCTTGCCCTTTATGCTACATAATTGTCAAAGTTTACTTGGGACCAGTTTTTCAGAGGGGCATCTTTTTGTATTTTAGTAGCCATGGAGTATCTTAAGTAATCTGAGCTTATTTTGTTTGTGATTTGTTTTGCTTACAATATATTGTGGAGCTGATTTTGCCTTTGTATCTGCTTTGTCTTGTTTTGTGGCGCCGGGAATGGAACCAGTCTTGTACACGATAGGCAAACACTTTACCACTTAGCTATACTCTGACCCTTTTAAAAAATTTTATTTTGAGGCAGAGTATGGACTTCAAAATTGTGATCCTTCAAAATTGGAATTCAGGTGTGCACCACTGTGTAGATTGGTTCTCTATATGATCAGCACCAGAGACCAGGCACGTGTTGACTGGGGGAGAGGGAGTCTGAGGGGATCTCCTTCAGAGGATCAGCTCTTAGAAGGCAGAGCTGCCAGTGTCGTAAGATGGTACTGTCCTCCCTCTTTTCCTGTAGGAAACCCCAAAACAGTGACAAGCTACTCTCAGGAAATCAAAGACCTTTGAAGTGGTATGATTTTGGTGCTCACTTGTTTTCACCACTGATACTCCTGCTTCAGTTTCAGCTGGTCAGAATCTCATTTAGAAAAAAAGAAAGGCTAATAGGAAGGGGAGAGGATGGTAGTGGGGTGCTCTGACTGAGGTTTCAGCAGTTTGCCATGGGTTTCTATTCCCTGCGAACACAGCCCTGGCCTTAGCAGCATAATCTATAAATAGATGTCATGTGTCTGATGATAGTAAAGAGAGATTTCCAAATCATTACAAGATTTACTGGAAAAATAAGAAATAAATCCGAGTTTTGTTGGAATAGAATTTCATCATTGTAGTGTTTGGCGGACTTCAGAAAACTAGAAACGCCTTCATTTATCATTCTAGCCTTCATCAGTTGGCAGAATTGCTTTTTGAGAACAGCTTGACAATGCATTTCACGTGCCATACAATACAATAATCCTATTTTTGGAAACATTCCTGAAGAAAATAATTCAAGAGTAGAAAGTAATATTATTTGAAAGCGTCTATTAAAAAAAAAAGTCAGATAGTGACTCCAAAGAATGGGCCATGCTGGGACTGGGAGGAGCTGATCAATGAGCCAACTAGCCAGCCTTTCTGGTAAACCACGCAGACCATGCAGGGCCCAAGAAAAGAAGGAAAAGTCAGCACCGCCCGTGAGCCTACCGGCGTGCAGGCTGAGAATCACCGAACTCCCTCACCCCGTAAGCCAACCAGCTGGTTTGGAGGTCAGCCTGAGTTGATAGCAACTGAGGTACAAAAACCAACTGAAGGCTTGTATTGTTAGGTTGAATTTACAGGCCTGGGGCTGGTAGTCTGAGCATGTATAGCGAGGATAACAGTATGCAATATGGCACATATTTTTTTCTATCTTGTTTTTGAAGTCCAATATTGTTCTCACTGTTTGTTTTGTTCTTACTAATTTTTTTTTTGTGTGTGCGGCACCAGGGATTGAACTCAAGACCTCGCACTTGCCAGGCAGGCGCTTAGGCCACTGAGCCAAATCCCCAGCCCAATTTTTTTTTTTTTGGCTTTATTCAATATTGTTTTGACTGGTTTTATTCTGTTTTGTTTTGGACTGACTTTGCTATATCTGATGGAATGGACAGCTACTGTGAAGGTAAATAAGATCTACTATGGTAGCCATTGTTGTTTTTCTATTATCCTGCTTTGATGTTCTGTACCAGTGTCACTGCTGTGTTTTGATTGGATTTATTCTGTTTTGCTTTGTTTTGTTTTGTTGGGTTTTATTATCAAAAAAAAAAAAAGATGTCCCTAAAGAAGCATTACACTGTCTAAAACCAGGAAGAATCTACATTTTCAATGAAAGAGGCTGACTGAATAATGACATATTGACACTGGAATATTAGGCAACTATGAAAATAACAAGTGTGATGGGTGGACTTGGAAAAGTTATTTATGAAACATGAGATAAAAAATAATGTAAAATTATGTATGTGCCAAAAGACTACACTCTCAATAAATAGCACTTTATGTGTAGTGAAATCTTTAAATAAATGGAAATAAATTTTATCAGATTATTTTTTCTGGTACTGAGAATCAAGTCTAAGGCCTTATACATGCCAAGTAAATGTTCTACCCCTGAGCTACTTTCCTAGCCAAAGGATTATTTTTTGTCTTTTAGAATTCCTTGGTGCAGTACTTCCAACATGATTTAATCATAAATAATTCACAATAAAATTCAATTATGTTTATTGAATGAGTTAGTGTTACCAGAGATATTTTCTCTAAAATCATTATAAAGGACAACTAGCAGATTTGTTTAGGTGCCAAACTTATTCCACTGAAATTGTTTCATTATGAAAACTGTAAAGTAGAGTAAGTAGAGTATATTGTATATACTTGAAAACATTAGGATGTTAGATTCAGCATCTTCCCTTCTTGGCATGATCAGCAGTCTCAGGAATTCAGAATGACTCTGCAGTTTCAAGTAAATAGTGAAAGTATGCTATTTAGTGAAACAATCAATTCATGCTTGCTTTGAAAATTAATTTTAGAGCTTTTAATATTGTTCCAAATTTAATAAACTAAATAGACTAATAAATATGTTCCAACTAGGACATAATCCTATTAACAAAGCAAAAGTTAGTTTCTTAAAAGTCTTTGTGTGACAAATGCACTTGGAGAAGAGACTTTCGTTTCCTTCTTTGTTGTGTCTGAAAATCTGGTCTTCAGTATTTAAAGCTCCTTTGAGGACAGATGATTTGCTTTTGCATTATTTTTAACTAAATATCTCCAACATCAAGCACATAATTGGTATTCAATAAATATTTACTTAAATAAGTTACGAAAAACAGGCGAAGTCAAATTTTAAAAAAATATTTCCCCATTTAATTTCTACATGCCATATTATGTTACAGTATGTTTAATAAAATAACACTATGAGATTAATAAAATAACAAAGTGTAGCTTTCTAGTAACATAAGTTTTTTATAGAAGGCAAAAATAAACAGTAGAGTAAATGCTAGAATATGTAGAGTTAGGAAGAATGTCAACTTTTACATTACATATTTTTTTCTGGATTGTTTTACTTTTTATTACTAAAAAATTACTCTTGTAATTTTATAAAATAGGATTAAACAAAAAATTGAAAAATGTTCTACTTTGTCATGAACATTCACACTTTGGGAGTTTGTTGCTCCTAAAAGGATAGAGACAAAACCCAAAGGTGCTGTAGCAAAGAAACTGGTTAGCATGAATGTTAAGATCCACATAAGTAGCACTTAGAAAAATGCAGCTGACACAGATCTCCCAATACTTTCCTCAGCAATTAAAAAGACACATATTTTTGTGCTCCTTTAAAGTGACATTATTTTTGCTCAACCATGCGGATGACATTGGGGTGGAGGAATTACATTGTTTTACTTCTTAAGTGCAATTATACCTTACAACTTCTCCCAGGAGAAGGGAGGAAAAAAAATATTAAAGGAAACAGACAAGTCATAGCCTTCTCCTTTTTCCCCCACAATAATTTTATTAGGTTTACTAAGAATGCACAAGGCTGTTTGCTGCCAAACTTACTATTACGGTTTTTAATCTAGCTGTCCCTCCACAGCCTCATGAACTCATATAAAGGGCCTTCGGGAGGTGATTGGATCTTGGGGCCTGACTCCTCTCAGTGGATTAATTCCTTCATGAGCTCCTAGCTAACTATGATTTGAGAGGTGAAGCCTGATTAGAGGAGTTGGATGACTGAGGGCATAGCTAAGAGTGTCCCTCCTCCCCTCCTCCTTGATTGCTTTCTGCTTCCTGCCTGCCATGCCATGAGCTGTTTCTCCTCCGCCACACCACCCTGCTTTGGTGCCAGCTGACTATGGACTGAAACCTCTACAAACTGTGAGCCAAGATAAACCTCTCCTTCCTTAAATTGTGTCAAGTATTTTGTCCCAGCAACAAAGAAAGTAACTAAGACACCTACCTAATGGTTTCAAAGTTATGGCTACAATAAGATTTAACATCAGCAGTCAGTTTATGATGATTTGAAAATGACTTAAATCTTTCCATGCCTTAATTGTAAGCTGTGCAAAGCAATTTTCTTCCAAAAACTTCAGAAAGGAAAGGGAAAGAGACGGCAGAGTTATCTAACACCACTATCTCAGCCATGCGATCAAGGTCAACAGCAAGAGTGACAAAAATCTTGCCAGTAGCCTGTACTTTTGAAATGATGTGGTGAGAAGAGCACTACACCTCTGTGTCCCTTCTCCCCAAAACTCATGACTCCAATCTAATCATAGAAAAGTTTCAGACAAATCCCAGTGAAGGGACATTCCAACAAAATACGATAGCACTTCACAAAAACACCAAGTCTGAGGAGCTGTTACAACCAAGAGGACTCTAAGGAAACACAACAGAGAAAGATACCAGGTAAAAACTAAGAAATATGAACTTTAGTTAACACCAATGTATTAGTATTGGCTCAATAGTTACGGCTGACTGTTCCATAGTAATATATTAATAAGAGAGAAAACTGGGTGTGTGGCAAACAAGAACTCTGTGCTAACTTTTCAAATTTTCTGCTAATTGAAAACTATTCTAAAATAAAAGCTTTAATTTGAGAAATTAAAGTAGGAATAAGAGATGAGAAATTTAGTAGTCCAGTCTTAGAGATTAAGTATTTCTTCAAGCATGCAATTCTGATTGTTTTAGAAATATGTATCCATATTTTTTTGTGGATTAGTACTACTGGAAAAAGTTTTGGCAGATGAGTATTCGTATAAAAATTATTTTATGATATACTCTTGCAGTAGTGAAACAAAAAAAGAGTATACCTGATGGTTGGAAGAGGACCTGAAACACTTTACATTATGAATAAGGCTTAAGGAATTTATTGGCAGAACCAGAAAGCAAACCCAAGACCTTGTTTCAAAACCTGCAAACTATGAAGACCCTACCACAAAATACTAACAGAACATAAGGAAACTGCTTCAAAGATGCCTATCACTCTATTCAAAGTCTATTCTTGCTTTTGATCGGTTAATTCTTAAGAATCTGTCTCATGGCCAGAAATTGCGCACAATTGCTCATTATTTTCCAATGACTTCAGATTTAAAGTGACCTAGATATTGGCGGAACCAGAGTAGTTTAAAAATAGCTCATGTTTCTTGATTTTTTTGCTTTAAAACTGTTCTTTAGCCCTGCAGTGTCTTTAGTCCCAGAAAGCGAGTGCTATATATCTAAACTTCTACTGGCTCGCAGCCTGAGAAAGTTTAAGACTTACACTTGGGGACATTCCAGAAAGGAAGCACTTGCCACGTCTTTCAGCAAAGTGTGTCTCACTTCAGTGACCCCAAAGGGGTGTTAGAAACCAGCTTCAGGAAAATAGCATTTTTTGTGTGTTTTTTTTGTTTTGTTTTTTTTTGGGGGGGGTGTTTTGTTTTTCTCACTTGTTCATCACTTGTTGGAATTACTGAGGATCTCTGATGTTATTAAAGTGCTTTAATCAAGACTGCCTATAGGCAAAATTACTATTATAATTTTTAACACTTCAGTGCAAGAACCGAGTGAATCCATTCATGAGACAGATCAGGCTTCTTGACTGCCAATCTAGTACCCTGCATTCTAAATTGTAATAATTTAAAGTTGTAGAAATCATTCTTAATTACAATTTGAACATCTCTAATCTGAACGTGCTCCAAAATCTAAAATTTTAGCTCTGCCATCATGCTACTAGTCTGATGGTTAAATGTACACACTTTGTTTCGTGTACAAAATTACAGTAGATACTGTATCATGTAAACTTCAGGCTATGTTTATAAGGCATATATAAAGCATAAATAAATTTCATTTTATACTTAGGTTTCATCCCATAGATATCTGATCAAGTATATGTAAATTTTCCAAAATCCACACAAAAATCCAAAATCTGACACACGTGTAGTACCACACGTTTTGAAAAAGGGATACTCAATTTGTATTTAACCTAAAATTTCCAACAAATAAAAAATAAATGCAGCTATTATTGGGTGTCACAAAAAGATGCACAATATCAAATACAGGATCCACAGACTGTAGCTTTGCTCACTAAGACCTTCCCTTAAATATGAGAACTATCCTGCCATCCAACCAACACATTTTCATCCTAACAGCGAGCTTCTCTCTTCATTAGTTTAGCCTGAAGAGAGGGGATAAAAGTGTTCTTAAATGTTATTCTAGAATATCATGCCAATTTAACGTGTTTCTAGCAACTCCAGGCCTGGAAGGAGAATGGATAGCCAGGGCAAGGACCAGATATCAGGTCAGTTTCACTGTTATTGTCTGGCCTGACCCTGAGCTGCTTATACAGAGGCAGTCAGCACAGCCCAAGATGGAGAGGGGCAGAGCCCCCTGTTGCGCCCCACCCACCTTTCCTATTTAATGACCCAACTGTCTAACAATAACTAGATACAGTCATTTATTAGATTTGAAAGATGATTGTGAATTCTTTCTAGATGGAAAAAAAATTTCCTGTAATTGGTGATGGAGAATTTCCTCAGAAAAACAATTTCATCAAGAGATTCCTTCTTCCAAAAGTATCACAACATTCTATTTTTTATGATACACTCCAGCCATTGAAACAATAATAGCATTATTAACCTTGCTGCATAAAGAGAAATCATTGGTTGACGGAGCATTTTGAAAGGCAATACATAATTTCCTTAAATGCGTTGTAACAATTGGGCATTGTGTACAGAAAATACTTCCTAAAACAGGTAGACAGCCATAATGTCCTCATTCTAGGCCAGCATTATCCAGGAGGACTTTTTGTAATGATGGAAACAAGTCATATTTGTGCTGTCCAGTCAGTCATCTGTGGCCAAATATGCTACTGAACACTTGGAATATGACTAGTGCAGCTATAAAACTAAATTTTGTATTTAGCTTACATTTAAATAGCCGTATGTAGCTAGTGAGTACCTTACTGGGCAACACACCTACAGATAACGGGTTCTAGCCTGTGTGGGAGAATAAGTGGCCTGGAGCATGCAGACAAGGCTAAGAGCCAGGAGGGGCAGCGTTACAAATGCAGTTGGGGAGCATGGAGCTTCGTGCCAGTTATTTTACCACCAAATCTTTTCAGCTGTAAAACAGGAATTTGTGACTTCTTGGAGAAGAATGTACTTCGGTAAAAGTTCAAGAGTATTTTTCAGATTTTTTAAATGAATCATTTATTCCAAATCCACCCATAAAATAGTGTCTTTTATTCTTTTTTGGTCTTTCTTTTGCCTTGGTTGCTCTATAACATGGATGGTGAACCTATGGCACACGTGCCACGGCAGGATGTTTGTATCATTGAAAGCTCTAAAAGGTTTGCCATTGTTGCTCTATAATCTTGATGATCATTAATTTAAACTAATGTCCATTCTAATGCTGAGGCTTCTCCACAGCATTTTACTAGTTTCATAAATCATTGTTTTATGGGTAACATTAAATAAATGGAATCAAGTAGTATAAATGCATTTACTTTTTTAAAAACAGGGTAGGCACCACCACACCTGCCTTTACTTTGATGTTTTAATCAATCTCCCATGTGTAAATTTTAAATAAGTGTTCTAGCTCATTGCAACAAGCTTAGAGATAGTAATAATTTCGAAGTTCCAAAAATAGCCCATTAATTTTAGTCTGGAAAAGGTGCCACCAGGAAAAGTGCAATCAGGAACAGTTTAACAATAGTTTTACATTCTTCAGAAGTACTTCTTCAAAACTGCCTTGGGATTCATTTGACTGAGATATAGGCATGATAAAATGTAGTAATATTGTAATATTACTTTGTATATGAATGTTTGCCCAGCCTTTAGTATATAAATGCCATATTTATTCAACATTAAAAAATAAACTCCTGGGGTTCTTAGTTCATCTTTCCACATTTAAGATATAAAATGTAGATATAAAAGGTTCTAAGCACTACTTTCTGTGGTAATTTTAGTGTTATAAGACCTTTAGCCACATTCAAAATGACTGGAAGAAAGAATTAAATTCAGTTGTTATAAAATACAAGCAATTTTTCATGTTAAAAAATGAAATGAAAACAAATTTTCATCTTCAAAATTCTACCTTTCAATTAATTTTGAAACATAGCTATGCCTCTATCACAAAATCTTTAGATGGGGAGCTTTCATGTTCTCATCATCTTTAGGATGAATAAAATCAGCTAAGTGCTCTCTGAAATAGAGAGGATAAATCAAAGGCACCTAAGCGTTCGCTTTTCTTAACTCCCTAGAAATTGAGTTTTTGCTGCCACCTGTTGACAATAATCACAAATAATAAATTTTGTTCACAAATCACCAACTTCTATCATTGCAAGATTTCTTAAAACCCCATCCACATTATTTCTTACTGTTTTGCATGATAAAAGGGGCTGGAAGGGCTAAGTGACTTTTCCAAGATTACTCAAAGGGAGACAGCCCTGAGACTAAACTAAACTGGGTCTTGAAGTTCAATGTTTACCCACACCAGTTAGACTTAAACTTGTGTAGGTGGCAGAGTGGATGGTGCCCTTTACACAATACCAGGAAGTACCAGTGTGAGTAGCCCCATTATACCAACTAGTCATATCTTTTATCCTATCATGGCGAAATAAGTCTATGCCTCCTGAGTACTGTATGTCCCCTTGAAATGACATTCAAACAGGTACGGGCATGTCTGAAAGATGGAAGCATGGGCCCCAAATGTCTGTCTCTATGAATGACCTAGGGCCATCAGGGAAGAACTTATCTGTCTAGGAAAGAGAATTGAAAACCACAAGTCATGCCCAGGAGGACGTGGGAAGGCTGAGCCCAGGTTAATGTGTGTCAGAGTGGCTGAGCACTTGTGTTTGAGTGGGAAAGTGAAAGAGCTGAAACAAGAGTCAATAAAAACTTAAGAGTTCTTCACAATTCCATGGGACACCAGGTTTCTGGGCTCCAAAGTGAGAGGAGACAGCTTCTCACAGGCTCAACCTCTGTCGCAGACATCATCAGCCCTCTGGTAGGAGCCCAAGTTCCTTCATCTCTGGCATCAAGGGGTTAGAGGGAACTGGCACCTTGAAGACTCAGGGCAAGACCAGAAGACTACATGGCAACTGGATACCCACAACTATTAGCACATAATATTA
>RJWT010031810.1:0-14268 GCA_004365215.1 Cuniculus paca | reverse complement strand
AGCTGAACGTGCTGTTAAGAAGTAGGGCCTGATCAGAGGTCAGTCACTGGAGGAGTGCCTGACAGGGTATGTCTCCCTTCCCACCTCTTCCCTTCTTATTCTTCTTCCTGGCCATTATGATATGAGCTGCTCTCCTCTGCTATGCTGGTCTGCCATGTGGTTTCTGTCTTTGGAGCAAGCTAACCATGAACTGAAGCCACTGCAATTGTGGACCAAAATAAACCTCTCTTCTTTTAAGCTGTAGGTGTCAGGTATTTTGTCCCAAAGATTGGAAAGTGACTGAGACATAGGACCACTCCTGTCTACCTGGAAGGTCAAGAAATATCATTCCTTAATTTGATATATGCCACATCTAATGAAATCAACAAGAAAAACAGAACACCGACTGGGGACACAACTAGCATTGTTTGCCATGATCTACCCCTTTGGTTGCCCATCATTCAGACATGCTCTTATTTCAGTAGTGTGGGAATAAAACTTGCACCAACTCTCTAAGACCAATTGTTTAAATTTCAGGAATTCTGTGTGTTTATGGTTAGAGATAGATAAAATCAATTATTTCCTTTTATTATTTGTTATGGTTGATTGATCGTGTCAACTTGAGAAGTTTAGAAGTTTAGCCACGCAACTCAGCAGGAAGCCGGGGTCCTTTGTAAACATCCTGAGCTTATACAAGAGGTGAGTGCTGCCCTGGAGATGGGTGGCCTGTGTGCAATATAAGGGAGAAAAAGAGGCTTGCTCTCCCCACTTTGGCTTTTGCTGTTTTTACTGGATGCTGCCTTGAAGTGTTGTCCCTGCCTTGAAGTGTTGCCCCAGTGCCATACCACCTTGCCTTGGAGCCAACTGATTATGAGCTGAAACCTCCGCAGATAGTTCCTTCCTTCATTTTGGGCATCAGGTATTTTGTCCTGGCAATGAGAGAAAAGTAACCAAGACACTATTAATAGATTATGTTAAAAGCAAAGGTAATATATACTACAGATTTATCACTTCCTTATTGTTTTTGTGACATTTTTACAACATTTGTGTGGATGTTTACAATTATGATTCTTGCATAGTAAAGATACTTTAAAATGGTATGGTATCTCAGTAATATTATGTGGGTATCTTGAAATCAGGCTTATGAGAAGTATTTGCAACTCAAGAATCAACTAATACTGTAGATCAAGGCTTCATTTACTGTCCTGTTGATTGTATAGACTTAAGAATCATGAATAAAATGTTACTAGTGCAAATTAAAAGCATATTGTCACTCTAAGCCCTGTATTGTACAATGCACAAAAATTGAGGAAATCATATTCCAATATTTGAAAACAATGATCTGGAAAAAAATGTTGCTCACATCAGTGAACACAAGGAATTCTGACAAATATCTTCATTGCTTCACTTTCATCTTAACTCATGAAAACATAAACATATCCATTGCTGTTCATGTGGGAACCACACTTATTTGTCAATTGCTTTGTCAAGGAAAAGCATTCTATGAGAATGAATTGTCTATAAGGAATTTATAATAAAAAGTAGTATATATTATCATTATTTATACATTATATGTTACTTATTCTTTGTAGAAGTAACTTTTATAATAAATTTTTGTCTGTATATAAATATATGCAACCCCACCCCAGCCAATTTTTAAACGTTTATCAGCACACCAGTTTCCTTTACAACAAATAATAGGTCAGGCGAGATAACTTCAGTCTCTTGCCTTTCTTCCATCCAGATTGAAATGCAGTCTCTATGGGTAATATGCAGTCTTTTCATCAGATACAGGTGACCAGTGAATCTGTTTGGACTGATATAGGTCTCTTGGCCTATAAACCAAGGGACAGGTGAACTGCCCTTAATATACAAAGAAGGAAAAGTGAGCTCCCATTTAGACTGGAGTCATAAGTTATCCATGACAGTCAAACAATTTTACATGGCAGGGATAGCAACTCCCTGTCTTCCTATGAATTAACTCCCGTAGTTGGCTAATCTGGCTAAACCTGGTTATTCTCTCTGGAAGGATCTCCTAGGACCCCTATTCCCTCATGGGAACCTCATGGTTCTTCCTTCTAATGTGGCTTGGTAAAGATGCCTTTCTCAGGGCTACAAGGCTCTCGAAGCCAGTTTCCTGTTAGTGTAGTTTTAGGGAACAGGAACTCTTTTAGAGGTTCACAAGCCATAGACTGTCTCAGTAAAGTTTTGGAGATAACGGATTTTGGAAATACGATTTCCTTTAACTATAGTATAGTTTTGCTCTATTTGCTTCTGGTAAGGTCCAAGTTCAAAAAATAATACTCAAAACCCTTGTTCAGTTGTAGACTTCAAGCCTAAGGAATCTCCTTTTTCAGCTCTTGGTCTCTAAGCTCTGGCCTTCTCACTGGCTTTGGACTCAATGACTGCTGTCTTAAGGCAGTTAGAGACAACAGGCTCCAGTGGAAAACACCACCCTTGAGCTCATCATAGTCCGCAGGTTTCAGGCCTCTTTCTAGTGGGGTACCAGACTATTGCCTGCTGTTTGTCAATCACTTTTTATAATTGTTTCAATTTTGAAAAACAAAAATGGTCAACTTCACATAACTTGTGCAAACTACAGTTTCCCCCATAACTTGTGGAAACTGTAGGCAGAGGAAGAATCCTTCAGGAAAATAATAATACTTTTTCAACTTATAGCCTAACTAGCTGCTACCTAATTCTGCTATTAGCCTCAGTCCATTGCCTGTGTTCCAAGAAATCAGGCAACAGTTTTATAGAATGATCTGTAACTGTATAGTAAAGATCACCAGCTTTCCAGTTTTAACTCTTCAAGTCCTCATTGCCCATAGCTCCATTTGATCCAGAGTCAATTCTGTTTTATAGGTTTGAATAAAGCACATTTCTTTTAGGAGTCATATCCTGTTATCAGTTTAATACTGTATGTAGCTCTGAATCATAGAAAATTAAAAAATAGCTTAATTAATGATTATTATTAATGTGGTTTTATTAATGATTTTGTTTGAGAAGCCTGGATGTAGATAATACAGAGATGGTCTGAGAGCTCCACTCTTGTGCCAGATAGGTACTCCAATTCAGCAAAATACCAATCAATCAGAGAGGGAAGGCAGAATATAAAAGATATATAGAGAATTTCCCTTTTTGAGGCTCTTTACTGAAAGCTTCTTGTCCAAAATACTAATACTAATTCTAATGAATAATAACAGTAATTTCTGGTACAATGGATCAAGATATCACTACAAATGGAAATCTAATAAAATCACACTCAGACATATTAGGATTTTCATACAATTGTAATTTTTTTTTTTTTACCATAACTGGAGTAATTCCCAGAGAAACTCTGGATTCAGTTGTCAGGGGAACACTAATGTCAAATTTTGGGTTTACAGTAGAAGTTTTGTAAGAATGGTTATAATAACGAAATTTATCTACTGATGATTGGATAAGAGACCTAGCTCATCTTTACAGTCCTTATAGCAATCTCTACTTTTTATAAATTCAAAAGAACTTCCCAGCTGGGATACAGTAATTTCATTTTCTGTAAAATATCAGTGTAATCACATAAAAGGGAAAATGGCCCCAGGAGAAGTTCTCTTCTTATTAGCAGTAACATATATAAAACTCTTCTCAGAAAGGAGCTGTTAATCATGTCACTGGAGAGGGTCCTAAGAAGTCATTTATGCCATGTTGGATAGAAAAATGAGCATCCTAACCTTAAAAATATATCCAAGGAAGACTATTCAAACTCCTCTTTTGTTGGCTTAACTATTAAGGACACTTCCTTAGGGCAATGTTAAAAAGCATCGATCATTCGAATTCTTTCAACAAGTATTTATTAAGTGCCTACTGTGCAGAAGAAACAAATAGATGTGCTCTTGATAATGTGATTGAAGGGACAGAGCATGGAGAATGGAAAATTTGCCATGCTGTAAAATAGCAAAAGGATTCCTCTGAGGAAGGGAACATTGTTGGACAGGACAGTCATGATTTGGAGAGTGAGGCCCAAGATAGAGAACATTCAATACATCTAACTTTTATCAAGTTCTCCCTATTCCTCATCCTTGACAGTTCTCTTATTCCTGCCTCTTTTCTCTCTGTTCTGTTGCCTTGGTTCCATAATATTCCTTCTCAGTTTTTACACTAGATGTTGAATTTCCTCAATTCCCTAGTGGTAAGCACCAAAATTTTCAGCGATTCATACTTAGCAATGTGAGAAAGTGATCTTTGAAATATAAATCTAATGGTTTTTCCTAGGTGAGGTGAGGGAAGCACTCATCTTGGAAACAAAATGAAGGAGACATTGGAAACTCAGTTATTAAGATTGCTTTACATGAAATATTTTTAAAAATCAAAATGAATGCAAATAATCCATGGTGGACAAAATGTCCACCATGGATTATTTTAAATAAAAAGAGGGAACAAGATCTAGTAATGCTCTGGTGGGCCCTATTGGAGACTGAGACAAAGGTAAAAATGTATGCCATTATATTCGTTTTCTTCTTAAGAGAAGAGGCGTCATTATGCTGCCCAGGCTGGCGTGGAACTCCTGGGCTCGAGCGCTCCTCCTGCCTCAGTCTCCAGAGTAGCTGGGACTACAGTTACACACCATGGTATCCAGCAAAGGTACATGTTTTAAATGTGTTTTTTCAATGGCTTTTTCCAGAATATTAAAATATCTGAAAAAAATTATGAAGTTCAAAAGTAGGTATATTAAAAATCACATTATTTGAGCTTCAATAATTCATTTGTACTAAAAAGTGTAATGTATTATTGCTTTATAATCTTGGTTTTAATGGTTACAAAAGCATCAAGTGAACAAAATTTTCAAAATCTAATTTTGCCTAATGCCTTTGCTCTTGTTACTACTTCTGTCTGGAATGCTTTTGCACAAATGTATACCAAATAAATGATCACATTTTTAGAAATAAGCTTTTCATGAACTACCTTCCCCTTCTCTCTGCCCCTCAAACCAGGCAGAAGTGAACACTTATCCTGTATACTTTTCACTGTCGCCTGCACTTAATTCTGCCAAAGGCATCATTTCAGAGATGCAAATTGAAACAACACTGAGATTCCATCTCATTCTGGAAAGAATGGCTATTATCAATGAGACATTTCAGGTATGTGTATTTCATTATTTGCCTTCACTAGTGTGGCAGCACCTTAAAGCCAGATATTACTCTTATTTATTGTTGAATCCTTAATGATTAGTACCATGTCTGGAGCTCTGTAAGAACTTAATAAAATTTGTTGAGTAACTGAGTTGAAGGACAAGCAACAGTGAAAAAGTATTAAGAACAAAGAAGTCACTCAAAAACCTTTGTTAGAAAGATAAAAGATGCCAGAAGAAGCTGGGTGTGGTGGCACACACCTGTAATCCCAGCACTTGAGATGCTGAGGCAGCAGGATCACTATGAGTTTGAGGCCAGCCTGGGCTACACAGTGAGTTGAAGTCTAGCCTGAACTACAGAGACTCTATCTCAAAATAGTTGAAAAAAACCACATCAGATAAAGTCAACTACATATATTTGAATAGCAAATTATACTGTAAATTACTATAAAATAGACCTCATTCAATATAATTTAATTATTTAGTTAATTAAATCTTATTTGATCGATTACTATTTATTTATTTTTAATTAAGTTTATTGGTGCAATTTAGACATACATACTTGTTCCATTTATTTTACTGAAGAGTACGGTCTTGCCAGGGATATAGCTCAGCAGCACAGTGTCTGCCTGCCAAGTAAGAGCTCATGAGTTTAATTCCTGGTGCCAAAAAAAAAAAAAGTATGATCTGAAGGTCTATTCATTTAGCTATAAATGTCTCAAGTTTATCCTTCTTTATGACTGACTAGTACTCCGCTGCATAAAAAACTCTTATCTTTTTTATCCATTCGTCAGTTGGTGTGCACTTGGGTTGTTACCAAGATGTAGCTTTTACAAATTGTGCTGCTATAAACATGGGTGTGCGTGTGCCATGGTGATATGATGCTTTCAGTTCTTTCAGGAAGATACAAAGAAGAAGAATAGCTGGGTCAAATGGAACTGTAGGACTAGTTTTTTGAGGAATCTCCACACTGATTTTCACAGTGGTTGCACCAATTTGCACTCCTACCAACACTGGAGAAGTGTTCCTTTTCCCCACAGCCCTGACAGCATTTATTTTGGCTACTGATTGATAATAGCCATTCTTTCCAGAATGAGATGGAATCTCAGTGTTGTTTCAATTTGCATCTCTGAAATGAACAGTGATGTTGAATAATTTTTCATGTATTTATTTTCCATTTATACTTCTTCTGAGAAATGTCTATTCATTTCAGATGACCATTTTTGGATGGGATGTTTAAATTTGGGATATCTGATTTTTTTTTTCAATTCTTTATATGCTTTAGATATTAGTCTTTGGTCTGAAGAATAAATAATTAAGATTTTCTCCCACTCAGTGGGTTGTCTTTTCACTCTATTGGTGATTTCTTCTGCTATGCGAAAGCTTTTCAATGGGGTGAAATCTCAGTTGTTGATTTACTATGCAGTCAGGGTTTTGTTCATAAACTCTTGGCCTACACCTATGTCTTCAAGAGTTCTACTTATTCTTTCCTCTAGCAGATTTAATGTTTCTGTTTTAATATTTAGAATTTTGATTGATTTTGATTTTAGTTTAGTGCATAGTGATATACATGAGTCTAGTTTTAGTTTTCAGCATGTTCAAAGCCAGTTTTTCCAGCACCATTTATTAAAGAGGCTATCTTTCTTCCAGTGAATGTGTTTGGCATCTTTGTCAAAAATAAAATGGCTGACTATGTTTGGAGTTGTTTCTGTGTCTTCTAATCTGTTCCACTGATCCACAGGTCTTTTTTTTTTTTTTGTCAGTACTATGCTGTTTTTATGACAATAGCTCTGTACTATAATTTCAAATCAGGGATTGGGATGCTCCCTGCTTTGCCTTTGTTGCCCAGAATTGTTTTTGTTATTCTAGGTCTTTTCTGGTTCTAGATGAATTTTAGAAATATTTTCTCTAGCTCTGTGAGGTATGCTAATGATTGGGTTTGCATTAAATCTGCATAACAATTTTGGGAGTATGACCATTTTTATTATGTTGGTTATTCCTATCCAAAAGCAAGGAATATGTTTCCATTTTTGGATATCCTCTTCAATCTCCTTTTTCAAAGTACTGTAGTTTTAGGCTAGGGGTTTTAGCTCAGTGGCATAAATGCCTGCCTGGCAAGCACAAGGTTGTAAGTTCTATCCCCGGTACCAAAAAAAAAGAAAAGAAATGTTAAAGTACTGTAGTTTTCAATGTGTAGTTTTTTTCTTCCTTTGTTACAATGATGCCTAAGTATTCCCTTTTATTTGATGATATTGTGAAAGGTGTGCTTTCTCTAATTTCTCCCTCAATGAGTTTGTTGTTTGTGTACAGCAATGCTATTGATTTTTGAATGTTGATTTTATATCCAGCTATGTGATTGAATCTGGTTATTAAATCTTTTGGTGGAGTTTTCTGGGTCTTTTGTGTTGAGTGTCAGGTCATTTGCAAATAAAGATGTTAACTTTTTCCTTTCCTAACTTTATTTATTTTATCTCTTCTTGTATAATTGTTCTAGCTAACGTTTCCAGAACTATATTGAATAGGAGTGGTGATAGTGGACATCCTCATCTTGTTTCTGATTTTGGAGAGAAAGCTTTAAATTTTTGACCATTTAGTATGAGGCTGGCTATTGATTTGTTATAAATGGTTTTATCAGACTGAGATAAAGATCATCCCTTCAAATTTTCTGTAGTTTTTATCATGAGATGATCATAAGGTTTTTGTACTAGGTTCTATTAATGTGGTGTATTACACTTATTGAATTGTGTGTGTTGAACCATTCTTATGTCCCTGGGATGCATCCTACTTGGTCCTGGTGTGTAACCTTACTGATGATTTGCTACATTCTGTTTGCCAGTATCTTACAGAGGAGTTTATGTCTATTTTCATTAGGAAGATTGGCCTGTAGTTTACTTTTTTGGTTGAGTCCTTCCCTGGGTTTGGTATGAGGGTAATATATGCTTCCAGGAATGACTTTGGGAGTATCATTTCCCTTTCAATTTCATTAATGTGTTTGATGTGTATTGCATTAGGTTGTCTCTAAATTTCTTGTACAATTCAGCAGTGAATCCATTAGGACCTGGGCTTTTCTTTGTTTGTAAGTTTTAAAGTACATTTTCAATTTTATTGACAGATATTAGGTTATTTAGAATTTTTATGTTTTCTTGACTTGCTTTTGGCAATTCATGTGTAACTAAGAATCTATCCACTTCTTTAGTGTTTCCCATCTTATTATAGTACAAGTTATAAAAGTAGGTATTGATGGTCATCTGGATTTCCACAAGATCCATTGTGATTTCACTCTTTTTATTCCTAACTGCATGCATTTGAGTCTTTTCTTTCATCTTTTTGATAAGTTTGGCTAAGGATCTATCAATTTTATTTAGTCTTTCAAAGAACCAACTCTTCAATTCCTTTATTCTTTGTATTGTTTTCTTAGTCTCAATTGCATTAATGACTGCCTTTATCTTCACAATTTCCTCCCTTGTATGAGTTTTGGGTTTGATTTGTTCTTGTTTTTCTAGAAATTTGAGATTCAACATTAGGCTATTTATTTGAGCTTATTCTGTTTTGTTGATGTGAGAATTCGCCACCATAAATTTTCCTCTTAGAACTGCTTTCATTGTGTCCCATAAATTCCAGTATGTTGTACTGACATCATCATTTAATTATAGATACTGTTAAATTTCTTCTTTAATTTTGCTTGTGATCCATTGGTTGTTCAGGAAGGTGTTATTTAATTTCCCTGTGTTTTTGTGGGGTTTTTTGCCATTGATTTGCAATTTTATTGCACTATGGTCTGATAATATGCATGGGATAATTTCAATTCTTTTGCACTTATTTAAGCATATTCTATGGGCTACTATGTGTTCTATTTTGGAAAACATCCCATGTGCTGCTGAGAAGAATGTGTTTTCTGATCATGTGCATTGGAACACACAGTAGACATCTACTAAATTCATTTGTTCACAGGTTTGATTTGGTTCTGATATTTCTTTGTTGATGTGTTGTTTTATTTGCCTATATATTTATGGCAATGGGGCATTAAGTTACCCCATTACAATTGTGTTAGTGCTTATTTGATTTTTCATATCTGTTAATATTTGTTTTATATAGGTGGGTGCCCCATAGTTGGTGCATATATATTTATGACTATTATCTCTTCTTCTAGTTTTTTCCTTAATGAGTGTGTAGGGGCCTTCTTTATCTCTTTTGATGAGTGTTGGCTTGAAGTTCATGTTGTCTGTGAATAGAATAGCTACCCCTGCTTTTTTTCTGGATTCCTGTTGCATGGAGTATTATTTTCCATTCTCTGACTTTCAGTCTATGAATTTCTTTTTGAGTTAAATGTATTTATGGAATGCTGCATATTGATGGATGTCATTTCTTGATCCATTCTGCCACTCTGTTTCTTTTGATTAGTAAATTGAGACCATTTACATTGGTAGTTATAACTGAGCATATTTGTTTGTCTTTGTCATATAATTTTTCTGTTGATGGCTCCCTGTCATTCCCCTCTGTTTAATTGCTTCCCCTGGCTGGTGGCTTCTTTCTGTTGGTACTCTTGGAATTGTGGGTCTTTTTTTTCTTTCTAGAATATATTTCAGAACTCTAGTAGGGATGGTTTTGGTGTCATGAATTGTTTCAGTTGCTTTTTGCATGGAAGTATTTTATTTCTCCATTAGTTCTGAAAGATAATTTTGAAAGATACATCAATCTGGGTTGGAAGTTGTTTTCTTCTGAGGCTTGAAGTACTTCCCTGCAAGCTGTCTTTGAATTAAGAGTTTATGTTAAGAGGTCTGTTGTGATTCTGATGGGCTTTCCTTTGTAGGTGATTTGTTTCTTTTCTCTAACAACTTTTAATATTCAGTTCTTCTGTTTTCTTCAAACTTGATTATGATATGGCTTGGTATAGTCTTATTTTGAACATTACTAATTGAAGTTCTGTATGCCTCACTTATCTGATGTCAAATTCTTTTTCCATGCATGGGAAGTTTTGTGCTATTACTTCTCTGAACAGGTTTTTTATGTCATTTGTGATGAGTTGTGCATTTTCATTGACTGCAGTCAATCTTATGTTGTTCTTCTTTATATCATCTTGCAACTGCTGGATTGTTTTTTCATGGTTCCTTGCTATTTTTAAGAGATCTTTCTTTTCACAATCAGGAACTATTATCCTGTCTTCTAGGTCTGATATTCTATCTTCACATTTTTTATATTGTAAACTTTCAGTGTAATTTTTAATTTTCTGGATATCTATTTGAATCTCTTTCATGGATTCCATTTCTTTCTTGTGTTGGGCATACATGGTTTCTATTATTTGTCTATGCTCTTTTTTTTTTTATCTGTGTCTACTGTAGATTTGCTGAGCAAGCCCTTCATTATGATCATCATCATTTTTTTCTTAACTTGTGAGATTATTCCTGTTTTGATATCCTGCATAGCCTCATGTATATATATATTTTTAAATTTCTTCTACTCTCATTCCAGTAACTTCAGGTGGATGGATTCTGATTTCCTCTATCTAATTGTCCCTCAGTTTGTCCTTGGTGGGCAGGAAGTCTGGTATTGCATATTGCTTTTGCATTTGTCATTTTATAATTTTTTAATTTTAATTTGCTTTCTATGTTGTTTGTTTGTATTTTTCTTAAGTAGCTTTGTCACTGGTATCAAAGCTTCCTCAGAAAATGTCTATTCCTCAGATGTTTTCTAGGTTTGCCTTTCTGTCTGTCCCAAGGTCGTACCTCCCCATTTTATTCAAGATGAGGTGTTGCTATCTATTCAGCTCGACACCTAGTCCTTTGGTACTGGGCTCTGGTGATGATGGTGACCACCCCAGAATATCACAGTCTTATCATACAAGGGTGATTAACTGATTACAACAAGTATGGCATCTTGGTTAAAGTAGTACAATTAGCTATAACAATTTCAACAAGCACAACCTAGAAACTGATAATCTGTGGTAACTGTTAATTTGGTATCTCTAATCATAGGTACAAGACCTATAGTTATATAACAACATCCTACATAGGCCAGAAACTTGTATGCAGTGGATTTCCCCTTGGTCAGGTGATTTCATCCTGAGGGGAAAGGGAATTTAAGAAGGATAGGGTACAAAACAGAGCAATAGCTGAAGAGAATATAACAGAAGCAAGGTTGAAGGACTAAGGATGATTACCCAAACTTGGGGAAGCTGGACAAAAGGATAGGAGAGAAAAAAATAATGAAGAAAATATCAAAAGAATTTCAAGGCAAAACAGAAAGGCTAGAGATAGTGTTCATTTACCTGTAAATACAGAAAGGCCTGTGAGGACAGAGAAAGGCAGGACGGAGACAACGAACAAAACGGTAAAATTCAAAACCTTATAAAACCCCTCCAAAAAATATAAAAAAATGAAAATGGAAAAGAATATTTAAAAAATATTCCTCTGGTGTCCCAGTTCGGGATTAGTTCCCTAGTCAGAGCTGAAATCTATACTGAATAACTCTATCAAGTCTGCAGTAGGATTACTGCTGAGTGCTGGTCTGATCTTGATTACAACTCTGGCTCTTCTTACACGAGTTGGTGGTAAGGCGAAGGGAGTACTCGTGTCTGCAGCCAGTCAAGGCTATTTGCCTGCTGGTTGCAGGGCAGGTGGTGGTGCCCTTGTCCTGCCCAAGGGCCCTTACCTGTTTGTGCTTCTGGACTAAGGATGGGGGGAGGGACAGTGCCCTTCTCCTGCTGCAGGCCAAGGTCACTTGCCTGCTTATACTGCAGAGTAGGGTGCTGCTTCTAGTCCTTTGTGGCTAAGGCTAAGACTGGCTTTTGGAGTTCGCCTTAATGGAGTCTGGGTCCCAGTTCCTATTTCTCAACCAAGTTCCCCCCAGTATGCAGTCCAACTGCTGGCTGTCTGCTCTGACTGGACAGCTCTTCCCTCATTCTTCTCCCAGACACTGGCACTGAAGCGGCCCTGACCCCTGGGCTGGTCTGCTGCTGGAGTTGGAGCCCTGGAGCACTTTGAGATAAAATGGCAGTAGCATTAGCTGCTACTCTGTGGACTATGTGCAGGGCCCAGCCGCTCTGGTAGATGTTTGATTCAACTTCTGTTAAATGGTTGAAACAAAATATTTATTGGCTTCCACCACATGCAAGGAAGATAGTACCACTTAAATTAATAAGTGCTTGATTTAATGTGTCTAAATTGTGACATGAGGTCAACTAGTTGATTGCAACTCAACTCTTCGGTACACATTAAATCTAATTTAGAATGTGAGTGCATTTTAATATGCATAATAAAATATGTAGAGATTTCCAGAAGTGAGAGTTCTTAGAACCTATGAACTATCAAAACTATCTACATGCTCTATTTGAGTCATATCGTGCTGATTATTATCTCTGTACCTCACAGAGAAATTCTGAATGGTAGGTCAATATCCATAGGGAATAGCTACAATTGCATTAATTTCCAAAAATTTGAGCATGAACCTTAACTGAGAAATTAGCATGCAATACCATATTTATTAGTTACTCTATTTTTCAGTATATATTGTTTTATTTTAAAAAACTTAGGGAACATTTTTCAATTTAAACCAAAACCATTGCTGTTAAAATGTCACTTAGCAAATATTTCTGTTATTGGAATTGTCAACAAAAGGCAGCTGATTTTATCATCAAATTCTTATGAAATGTACCCTTTGCTTTTACTCTACTAAGAATGAGGAAACTTGTTTTGGAATGCAGTGGATAGCAAGGTCACTGAGGTTGAACTTAGTCATTCATTGATTATAAGAGTGGTCCATAGAATCAATAACTAAGAATGGTAATCAGTTCCTTATATGGTAACGAGTTCCTTTTAGTGTAGCATCCATAAATTATACCTGTGCCATTTTAAAAAGTCTGTTCCTAGAGACTCAGATTTTAATAACTTAAAAACTCAACTGACAGAGTACTAATTGTGTTCATATGGGGTTGATTTCTTTCCGAGGTGGTGGCATGTATGGATAGATAGTTGAGCGGCAGCGTGTAGCAGTGTTCACTGGTGAAGGGCTGAGTTCTATCTGTAGTGTGTGACACTTAAGTAAAGAATGGTGAAGGTGACCATCACCATAACTCCGTTGCAGGGAGCTCCTGCGGTGACTAAAGGTACACCTGGAAATGACCACTTGGACACCATTTGCCAGAAAAAATAAATTCTCTTTAATCATCTATACCTGGCCAACTTTGGAAATGGATGTTTATTTCAGAAGAGAGGGGAAAAGGGCTTTGCTTTTATCCCTGCCTTGGAGCAGATTCAAGAAGGTTTAACTCTAAAAAGAATGTAATTTGGAATCCAAACCATTTAATTCTGGTTTTCTTCACTGAATCAACTGAACCAAGTTAATCCTAGACATTAAATCATTGGAAATATTCATTTTCTTGGTTTATTTTGTGCTGCCCTGTAAGAAGTCAACATTTTCCTAAAATCCCTACAAATGGTTGTTTTCTGACTCCACAAGTCTACATACCCATGTATTCTGGACATTTATTTTCTTTTTCCCCCTTTTACAGATAAAACAACGAAGGCACAGTGATTTCTCCAGTCTCTCAGTTATTTGGGTGCTAAAACTTTCACTAGATTTTATATTTTGTGGCTCTGGTCAAAAGATTTTTTAAACCTGGGTACTTTTTACTATTTCTTCTATTTCTTAATTCCATTTCTGAAAAGGTCAAATAGAACTGTTAATGTTCACATTCAACAAAAGCATCTGTTATAGGCAGTTACTGACTGGTAATATTCATCTTCTTTGCCTGATCTAAATTGGACCTGGGAGAATTTCCACATTTGCTGCTAAACTCTAAAAGCCTCCATATTGGGACATTTTCCTGAGAGAAAAAATAGCTCACATATCTCTTCTTAACACCTGTAAAGAAAATTGCCCCCAAATGGTGAACTGTGACTTCTAATGGGAGAGAAAACAGGATTTCCACAAAAAGTAGAATTTCTTTTGCTTTGGCAAAAAAGCTAATTCATTTTTTCATTGCCAAATCTAGCAACTAGGCACACCTGTATGTGCACATCCTGCCTTCCCCTCACTGAAAGGAGTGAACTTAATCCATTCACAGCTAACATCAGCCACTCTCCTGCATGGAATCCCGTTTCTTCCTCTACTCACAGACTATTCCTTTCTCCCTGTGCTGTCAAATGGTTTCCTCTCACCTGGATCCTTCACACTGGCACACA
>RJWT010031809.1:0-14273 GCA_004365215.1 Cuniculus paca | reverse complement strand
TAGCCCTGTTTTTGAGACAGGATCTCACTATGCCATTCAGGCTGGCCTTGAGCTCACTTTGTAGCCCAGGCTGGTCTCGAACTCACAACAATCCGCCTGTCTCAGCCTCCCGAGTGCTGGGATTAAAGGCGTGAGCCACCACGCCCGGCTCCAAACCCAACTTTTTACACATGCTAAGCACACTCTTTACCACTGAGCTACACCTCTAGCTCTGAAATACATTTTATATTCATTAGCTCCTATGATTAACTCGTTAGGGCTTTTTATTACAATAGTAATTGGAGGAAAATTTAAAAACCTATTTTTTGGGAAAATTTTTATCACAGTATAATTTACATGCCTTGAAACTCATCTTTCTAAAACATATAATTCAGTGGATTTTAGTCTATTCACAGGGTTGTAGAATATTACTGTTAGCTTTCTATTGTTGTGATAAGAGATAAGATAAAATTAATGGATAAAAGCTTTATTTTGGCTCATGGTTTTAAAGGTTTCAGTCCGTAGTTTTTTGGCCTCTTTGCTTTGGGCTTGTAGCAAGACAGAACATCAGGATGGAAGCATGTTGTAGAGCAAAGTTGCTTACATCCTGGCACCTAGGAAGGAGAGAGAGGAGAGACAGAGACAGAGACCTATTATCCCCCTTCGAGGGCACCCATCCAATGACCTAACTTCTACTTTCACTAGCCTCCACCTGTTAAAGGATTTACCACCTTCCCATAGCTCTACAGGCAATGGACCAAGCCTTCAACAGATGGCTTGGAAGGACATTTAAGATCCAAATGGTAACTGCTACCACCATCTTATTCAAGAACATTTTCATTACTCCAGGAAGAAATTTCATGCCATTAGCAGTAAGTCCCCATTCTTCCTTACCCAGCTCCTGGAAAATGCTAGTCTACTTTTTGTGGATTTGCCTATCCTGGACATTTCATATGAATGGGTAACATAATATTGAACCTTTTGTGTCTGGCTTCTTTTACTTAGTATAATGTTTTCAAGGGTTATCCATGATAGTGTGTATCAGTACTTCATTCCTTTCATTGCTGAATAATACTCCATTGTATGAATATACCACTTTTATTTATTCATTCATCAGTTGATGGATATTTGGCTATTATGAATAATGTGCTATGAAAATTTGTGTACAATTTTTTTTTTTGCGGCACCGGGGATTGAACTCATGACCTTGCGCTTGCCAGGCAGGTGCTTAGACCGCTGAGCTAGATCCCCAGCCCAATTTTTTTTTTTTTTGCAGCACCGGGGATTGAACTCACGACCTTGCACTTACCAGGCAGGCGCTTAGACCGCTGAGCTAGATCCCCAGCCCCTTGTGTACAATTTTTGTGTCAACATGTTTTCATTTCTCTTGGGTGCATACATATATACCCAGGGGTAAAACTTCTCAGTCATAAGGTAATTGTGTTTAACTTTTTAAGGAACTGCTACACTGTTTTCTAAAGTGGATGGGCTATTTTGTAGTCCACCAGCAAAATATGACCATTTCAATTTCTCCACATCCTATTAATTTAATTTAATTTAATTTAATTTAATTTTGGACAGAGTCTTGCTGACCTTAAACTCAATATGTAGCCCAGGCTGGCCTCAAATTTGTGGTGATTCTCCCAAGTGCTGGATAATTGTGATTTTGATTTGTATATATTTTCATGTGCTTACTATTGACCATTTGGAGAACGTCCATTTAAAACTTTTGCCCATTTTAAAATCAGGTTGTCTTTTTATTACTGTGTTGCAACAGTTTTTTTTATGAAATCTGGGTACTAGACTGTTGTCAGATATGTGATTTACAAACTTATTTTGTATGCTATATGTATTCACTTTCTTGATATTCTTTGAAGCACCAAAGTTTTTTGTTTGTTTGTTTTTGGTACTGAGGATCGAACTCATAACCTTGCGCTTGCCAGGCAGGCGCTTATGCCACTGAGCTAAATCCTTGGCAGCACCAAAGTTTTTTATTTATAGATGACCAGTTTATCTTTCTTTGGTTGTGATTTGAATGTCACATCTAAGTGTGGCGGATTGATAACTGGTGGTCAGCTTGTAATGCCAGCTGAATTGAATCAGCATGGTGCTGCGTGGAGGGCCCACCTGAAGATTGTTGCCAACATAAAAAAGGAGAACTGGAGAGGAAGAGGTGAGTATTGGTGGTTCTCTGTGGTGTTGTTGGTTCTTCTGTTGCCCTGGGTTCTCCTGGAGAAACTTGTCGAGCTTCTTCCCTGATATGAACTTGGCTGTTCTCATTGTCAGCGGAGCTTGGTACCTTGTTGTCCTGAGAATGACTGTGGTTCACTTTGGGTAGCTCTGGTCTTTATCGCTTCCTGGTTCAGGAGGGGACAATGGTGTGTTGTTCAATCTCCAGGAGAAACTTGTCATGCTGGCTTCCTGATGTGAACTCAGCTGTTTTCATCGTTAGACCTCACTGTTGGTGAGGATGGTTGTGGTACTTTTTGGGGGAGCTCTGGTTCTTACTTTGAGCGTTGCTTCCTGGCTCCAGTGCAGAGAATCCTAAACCTACTGGCACAGATCCTTCATCCTGTTGGCACAGACTTTCTAGCTTCCACCACTGACCTTTGGGTCTTTCCAGTGCAGATCTGTGAAATAGACTTGCATGAGACATTGTTGTGGGCTCTAGGCCTCCAGTGGGACTTGTGGAGGGTATTGTCATGGGCTCTAGTCTTTAGCTGGACTCAAGCGAGACTTTGCTATGGGATCCAGGCTCTTGGCTGGATTCCTAGGGTCTTAGTGGGGACAGATATCCTGCACTTCTTGTATTAAACTCTTTGGATGACTATTATAAAATAATACTATAAATTATGTGTACTGTATATAATCATTTGCTTGCAATCTCTGACTACAACACTAAGAAACTAGGACTTAGATATGAAAATTTTCACCTGTTATTTCTTCTAAGAGTTTCATAATTTTGGTGCTTACATTTAGGTCATTGATTCATTCTGAGTTAGTTTTGAATATGGTATGAAGCAGGAGAGTTTAACTTTTTTTGCATGTGGTTGTCCAGCTTTTCTAGCACCATTTGTTAAAAAGACTTCTTTCCCCTCACTGAATTCTCTTGATACCCTTACTTAAAATCAATTATCCAGGCATGGTGGTACACACTTGTAATCCCAGCACTCGGGAGGCTGAGGCAAGATGATTGCAGAAAGTTTGAGGCTAGCCTGAGCTACATAGTGAGTTCAAGACCAGCCTGAACTACATGGTAAGACCTTGTTTTAAAAAATGAAATAAAAAAAAATCAGTTGCTCATAAATGTATGGTTTATTTCTGGGCTCACAATTCTATTCCATTGACCTATATGTTTATCCTTATGCCAGATTCCTAAAGTTTTGATAAGAATCTTATATTTTAAAGGGTACAGTTTAAGCTTTATACTTAAAACCTAGAACTACTAGTTTTTATTCCTTCAAATTCATTTAAGGAAAAATGAATTCTTTAGAATTATTACAATGATGATAAGTAGTATTAATACAACTAAAACTTTGCAAATTCTTTTGCTCAATATATATTGACTCCAAAGCAAGACTAGTGATTTATTGCATTTTCTTTTTATTTACTGATACACCCAATACACATAAATTAAATGTAAGACCAGCAAACATTTTTTTTTTGTTCTGGTTTTTGAGTCAGGATCTTGCTATGCACTTGAGGCTGGCCTTGAACTCAGTTTGTAGCCCAGACTAGCCAACTCGAAACAATCCTCCTGCCTCAGCCTTCTGAGTGCTGGGATTACAGGTGTGCGCCACCATGCCCAGCCCAGGAAACAATGTAAGACTAAAATGGAAATTATATGGGCATATGGAAAGTATAAAATATCGTCTCAAGATATGGGTTCACGATCTGATTTTGAAATGCTGCTGGTTTTGGATTGGTCACTTCACCTTTTTTTCTATAAAAACTGATAAAGATTTCTGACCAACTGCTGCTTCATAGACATATAGTGAGCCTCAAATTGAGGTAATGTGTTTATAAGTGTTTTGTAGACTTTTTTTTTTTTTTTGGTACCAGGAATTGAACTTATGACTTCATGCTTGCCAGGCAGGCACCATGCTGCTGAGCTATATCCCTAGCCCCTGTTGACTGCAAAATGACACACTGATGCTTAATAATAGCATAAAGTCCTAATTAACAATATTAAATAGTGCTCTGAAGAACTGTTCTGTATGTGCTATAGAAAACCATCTTGACTTCTTCCATAGGCCTGGGAAGATAGCCAGAGTTGTTCCTATTCCATTTTGTCTTCTTTAGCCTGAGCTGTCTGAAACTCTCATTTCTAAAGATCAGTACTTTAAAAAAAAAAAATCAGTACTTAACGCAAATATCTCCATCCCCGCTATCTTCCCTTCTTTTCTTACACAATGTGTAGTACTTTTTTTTTTTTTAGTGCTTTACTTTTATTTCAGGAGTCAGCAAACTTTTTATATAAAGGGCCAGACAGTATGTAAATATACATACATTACCCCCCCACTCCTTTAACAATGTGTGTGTATGTATATATATATTTTTTGTTTGTTTGTTTAAGACAGGGTCTTTATGTAGTTCAGACTGACCTTGAACTCACTAGGTAGCCTATATGGCCTCAGACTTGTGGCAATCCTTCTGCCTCAGTCTTCTGAGTGCTGCGATTACAGGCATGTGCTCCCTAACAATGTAAAAACCTGGTGTGGTGGTGCACACCTGTAATCCCAGCATTCTGGACACTAAGGTAGGAGGATCAGCATAAGTACAGAGACCAGCCCAGACTATATAAGCAAGTTCAAAGCTAGCCTGCACTACATAGCAAAACCCTGGCTCAAAAACAAACAACAAAAACAAAAACAGAAAGACAGTGTAAAAACCATTCTTAACTGGAGGAGCTATATAAAAACAGAATTGACTGATTTGGGCTTTCAGCCCTGTTACTAAGAGATTTTTATTTCACTGAGGTCAAACACTTATCAAGTTTTAGTTATAGCTATTAGTTGTAATGATTTAAACAAACAAACAAGACAGGTTAACCAAAGAAATGTTGAAAATTTTCTCTTAGCAGCAAAACAGGACTTTTAAGTGAAACAGTCTGAATCAGTTTGTTTTTTTATTATGTTTAGCTTCTGAATAAAACCAGTCTTTTTAGCCAGGGATAGAGATACTGCCTCTCTTCTCATCCTCCTAGATAGTGTTTGAATAACTGATTGCTTGTGTTACAATTCACAGTTGGTACAGAATCTCAATAATTAGGCGGGTTTTGCAGAGAACCAAGACTCTAGTGTGACTGTTGAATCAAAAACTCCTTGAATAGGAAGCAATTTTTTTAGACCACAGATTAATGACACTTTTAGTTTATTTTTATTCCCATGGAGTGAACAAGGTTTCAATAATGTCAAGGGCACAGGAAAATAGAAACTGTCATACTTTGGTGTTGGTGCCAGGTGTGGTGGCGCATGCCAAAATCCCAGCACTTGGAAGCCTGAGGTAGGAGGATTGTTGAGAGTTCAAGACCAGCCTGGGCTACAAAGTGAGCTCAAGGCCAACCTGAACTGCATAGTGAGACCTTGTCTCAAAAAGATGAAAAATGAATGAATGAATGAATGAATGAATACTCTGGTGTTGGTGCAAATTGGTACTTCCTCTTTGAAAGGTGATTTGGCAGCATCTATTAAAATAAAAAAATGTATCTACCTTTTGACATACTTCTGTTTTTGGGAACTTACCCAATAAATACAAGTCATGCTGGCAAATATCTAGTTATTGTAGCACTGTTCAGAGGCAAAACATTGGAAATAAACTAAAAGGCTATCAGTACAGCTCTGCTTTAAAATTAAGGTACACATACACAGTGGAATATTACATAGCCCTTTCAAGGAATGAGAATTATTGTTAACTCCTGATATGGTATAATGTCCAGAATATATCTCATATAGCAAATTATTGTAAAGTATATCTAGTATGGTACTATATGTGTAAAAAAAAAGCCACGCAAACTGGGCATGGTGGCACATGTCTGTAATCTCAGCATTCTGGAGGCTTGAACTCATGAGTTCAAGTCCTGCCTGAACTACACAGTGAGACCCTGTCTCAAACAAAACAAAACAAAACAAAACAAAACAAAACAAAACATGCAAACATCACTGAGGATTTGAGATCAGCCTCGGCTTTGTAGTGAGTTGAAAGCCAGACTGAACTACATAGTGAGACCAAAAAAAAAAAAAAAGTTGAATACTGTTCTAAGACCTTTCATAAACTAAGACATTTAATCACAACAATTTTATCGAGGTAGGTGATACATTTTATAGATTAGGTAACCTCCACAAAACCACAAGAATCTAGTAACTTCTAAAAAGGGGGACTATAAGACTAAGGTTCAGAGCATATCATTTTCAGTTGTATGTAGTTTGCCATGTTTACACACTGTTTCAAAAATTTTAAAGTTAAATCACCATAAACATGTCTTGTTTATCCATTCATCCTATGATGAACAGTTAGTTGGATTGCTTCCACCTTTTGGCTAGCGACTATGAACATATTAAAACATACTTAAAGGTAGAGGAAATAGTATAATAATAGCCATCATCCGATTATTGAGATTTTTTGCTACCATTTTACCCCTGCATACCATATGCATTTCTTAAAATATCAGGATATTTTCTTATAAAATAACAATTTTGGGACTTTTTGGTATTTCCCATTCCATGATATAATTTCTTCAGTTATCCTCCAAATGTTTTATAAGTGGTTTGCTTGAAACCACATCTAAACAAGGTCCATATACATTACATTTGGGTTCGTATTTCTAGGCTCTTAAAATTGGAGCAGTCTGTCCTCATTTTTTTTTAATGCTATGATTTTGTTGCAGAATAACTCTATTTTTACATGCATTTACTGAAAAAAAAATCCCACTTTAAAGAAACTAAATACTGTGTATTGAGTTGCTAGAACCTGGTTTTATTTCGAAATGCTGCAAAAGGCAATAAAGACAGTATTGGTATTCATAAAAATCTCTCATAGAGGGGCTGGGGATCTAGCTCAGTGGCCTAAGCGCCTGCCTGGCAAGCGCAAGGTCATAAATTCAATCCCTGGTGCTGCAAAAAAAAAAAAAAAATCTCTCATAGGCGTCTGCTCTCCATACCTCAGGTGAGTGCTCCAGGACGGTGAAACTGATCACAATTTTAGTCTGGGCAGACGCAGCCTCTACAGCAGGGGGCAGGATTACCTTCTTCTGGAAGCAGTTCAGGAAACCCCTGCCAATGCTAAGCCGGGGAAATGGTTTTCAAGTAAAAAACAAACAATCGAATGAAAAGTTTCCTCCGAATATAGATACATGGAGGAAATTGCCAGAGAATGTGGTGCTGAAGAACATTACTGAATTTACAGATTGGGCGCGTTCAGGCTAGTATGGCCGTAGACCATTACTAAATTTAAATACACAGGCTGAAAGACTGTGGCTTAAAGCGTAATCAAGACTGGGCTTTAACACTGGGACAGCATTGTGGGTTCGGCCTGGGATTTAGCTCAGCAGGTTAAACGCCTGCCTGGCAAGTGCGAGGTCGTGAGTCCGATCCCCGGTACCAACAAAACAAAAAAACAATGGGCAGAGGCATCTGCGTTAGCAGGTGGAAATGCAGAGACCGCCAGGGCAGAGTCGCACAAAGAGCGGTGCTGTCAGGGAAAGATCGAAACCTGCCCGTTTCTCTCCAAAGGGACAATCACTAGGACATAGAGGAAAGCGGCCGAGGGCGAAAGGAAGGCAAGACAGGACTGAGGCAATTTCAGCCAGGAACTCCGAGCGTTTGAGATGCAATTCTGCAGTCAGTTTTTCCACCGGCCCGAACAATCCGAGACAAAGGTACTAAGCACGGAGTAGAGAATTGGGAATTAGCCCCCACATCACCAAACCCAGGGCAAAAGCCAGGGCGCGCCTCAGCAGGCGACTCATAAGCTTCACGGAGAGCGCGTCACAGCCGGCGCCTCCGCCGCAGGAAATAGTCCCTGGCCGCGCCGGCAGCGTTGAAGCGGCGCAGCCCTCCGAGCGTGCGTCCGGGCAGCGGCGGGAGCGCAGCCAATCCTTGCGAGGCGGGGCGGGGCTAACGACCCGTGGATTCTTCCGCTCGCGCTGGCTGTGCTGAGGCCGGTGAAACCACCATTTTGGATGCTGAGCCGTGTAAGTCGGTTTTGGGGGTTTTCACGCTTGAATTCGGTCAGGTGAGTGTGGCATCGTCAGTCTCTCCTTTTCTTAGTTTTCGTTCTGCGGGTTCGCTCCGTAGTCCCCAGACAACGCTGAGGCCCGGGGTTCAAACGACACACGAAGGGTGGTGGAGAGGGAGAAAAGGAAGTCTTGGAAATGGGGGTCAGGCTGGAAGTGGGGCCCCGGGGCAGCGGCGCCCAGAGGGACCCGGGAAGGGGCGGGGGCGGGGTAGCGAGGCCGCTGGGTCCTGACCCAAGCCGTCACGCCCTTTTGTGGTCGGTGCCGCTTCCTTGAGCCCTAAACGCCACGGCCTGTGCCTGGGTTCCGGCCCTTCCGCGTCACCCAGCCCTGTCTTCTTGGGCCCAGAAACGTTTCTGGGAGATCGGTGTCTCAGTGCCTCGACGGCTGATCACCTCCAAACCCAGGCTGCCTGTGCTGTGCCGGTTGGTAGCCTGAGCTTATTTCCGGGGGACCCAAATGGGCCTTCCCTCTTTGGTTGGAGAAATCTCCTTTTCTTACGGAAACGAGCAGCGGCCTCTGCCCCGGTCGCAGACCCCCGCCGACTTTAGGGAACCTAGCGAGGAGCCTGAGCCCAGTAGGTGCCCTTCTCCTCTTGGTGTTCTCCGCGTGTGTCTTCCGGGGTGAGGCCGTGAGACTCACCAGCATAAACTTTAAAGAACATCGAGACCCAAGAACTTTCGTTTAATAATTAGGTAATAAGACTGTATTGTAATTGCAATTGCAATGACACAGCCACTTTTTCTGTGCTCATAAGTGAGAAAGTTTGGTCTTCAATGCTCTTTTAGGGGACTTGTAAATTTTTTTTATTTTTTATGGGGGTTATGCTTATGTAGTTCTTTTTAACTTTTTGTTTTGGGAAATGTTAAAGACCCAAAAATAAAGAAACCGTCAACTCGCGGCCAGTCTTGTATTCTCAATGCTTACCTATACCTATTTTTCATCGTAATAATGAATACATTTATTTGTTTACCAGCAACTCTTCTGAATCGCATCTGCGATAGGAGACTCGGTAATAGTTATTAGAGGATAAGAATGTTTTGAAACGTCCATATTAGTATTGCATTTTTATTTCTTTTTCTTTTTATTTTTTTTTCGGCACCGGGGATTGAACTCACGACCTTGCGCTTGCCGGGCAGGCACTTAGACCGCTGAGCTAGATCCCCAGCCCTGTTTCTGACACAGGGTCTCACTATGCCGTTCAGGCTGACCTTGAGCTCACTTTGTAGCCCAGGCTGGTCTCGAACTCACAACGATCCACCTGTCTCAGCCTCCCGAGTGCTGGGATTACAGGCGTGAGCCACCACGCTCGGCTAGTATTACATTTTTAAACCAGCTTCTTAAGTCTGATTTTAAAGTGTTATTAAGCCCTGTGCAGGAGTGCATGACTGTCATCCCAGCACTTGAAAGGCTGAGGCAGAAGGATGCCAAGTTTGAGGCCAGGTTGGACCACTTTGAGTCTCCCAAAAAGCCAAAAAATGCGTTACTGTCCAATTTTTTTTTTCTTTTTCTTGTGGGTACCTGGAATCAAACTCAGGACCTCGCTCTTACCAGGCAGGAACTGTGCGACTGAGCTATATCTGGCCCCAGAATTATTTTTTATTTTCTGTCATTGCCTCTAGCTTTAAAATATCTGAAGCTTAAGAATCACCAACTCTAGTCTACTTAATTTTTCATTTTTATGACATAACCAGAATCGCAATTATATGGAACCTATTTTGATTTTAAAATAAAGCTGGAAAATAACCCAAGTGTAGTGGTGCATGCTTATAATTCCATTATTTGGGAAGCTGAGGCAGGAGGATCCTTTTTGAGTTCAAGGCTATGAACCGCATGTCCTGTCTCAAAAAACTTACAACAAAAAACAAAACAAAAAAGCACACCGCTAGAAAACAAAATGTAGTCTAAATCATTTCAAATACAGGAAAAGTAAAATGCATTGGTTTATTTCAGCATTATTGATATAAATGTTAGATAAGGAATTAATAAGAAAAGATTGTTATGCAGTGGAATATTAGGCAACCACTAAAATCAAGTTTTTGTAACCTGATCTACTGTTAGGTGATAAAAGAATTTAATAGTGTTCTTTGTGGGTACACCTTGGTAAAAAAAAAATATGCCATAAGAACTCTTGATAAAAAGTATACCCAATGGATCTTTTTACAGTGTGTTTGTAGCTTATTGGGAAGTAAGATAAAGACACTTTCATAATACCTATAGATTCTAGTATTTATGACTCATTCCAAAAAATTTAGATGGTCTCTGAATTCTGAAGCCAGCCCTTCCTCTCTCTCTCCTTTTTCCGTGGTATTAGGAAAAAGGAAGCAAGGTGCTTGTACTAAGCTGCATCTCAGCCCCTTTTTTATTTTGAGGCAGGATCTGTCTTAGTTACTTTCTCATTGCTGGGACCCAATACCCATCACCCACAATTTAAAGAAGAAACTTTTATTTTGACTCAAAGTTTGTAGTCGATAGTCAGGTGGCTCCAACAGGGTGTGGCCCATAGTCAGGTGGCTCCTCCATGCAGGGTGGCATGACAGAGGAGCATAGCAAGGGAGATAAGAAGCAGAGAGAGATCAAAGGAGGAGGAAGAGAGAAATAGCTTCCCAGGCCATGTCCTCAACGACCAGTCACCTTCTCAGATCCCCACTTAGGAGCACATGAAACTTTGGGATGGCATCTAGATACAAACGGAAACAGGGTCTGACTAAGTAATTGGGATGCCCAGGTCAGGCCCAAACTTGTGATCCTCACAAAGTAGTAAGATTACTGATGAGTGCCCCAAGATCGAACTTGAAGCCTATACTTTCTCAAGAATTACTCGTGGTGGTGTTCGTATTGTATTAAAATTTCAGTCTTGGTTAGTTTGCTCAAGTAAGCTTTGAATACAGCTTACTGTGAAAGTGTAGTAAACTTCCTGGCAATTTGTACAGGAAATGCTTTTAAGAGAGTGAACTGTATTATCTTTTTTTTTTTGAACTATATTATCTTGAGAATGCATTCCTTTTTTAATGCATTCTAGCTCCACAATGTTTTGTTTCCAGTACTATGTTGCAATTTTATTATTTTATTTTAAAGACAAATAAAAGTTTCAAAACAAGATAATAAGAGGGTAACATCGGTTAATACATTACATATTATTGTCTTTAAATTAGTTACTCAAAGTACAAGATACCGGGATTTAATTGTCCAAATAATATTAGCACAAATCTTTCTTTTCAGTGAACTAAGAGAAATTAGTAATTTAACTGTCATTCATATATATATATATATATATATATATATATATATATAATTTTTTGCTTTTCCCTTTTTCTGCATTCCGCATCTCAGTTTCTCTCCTTTTGAAGCTTCTTCCCATTTTACAATATCTGTTGTACATTTTGGATCTTTAGTCTTTCTGCTTCTCACATTGGGGAGACAATACAGTGTTTACACATGTGAGTCTGATTTATTTTACTTGTTAGTATGGTTTTCAGTTGCATTCATTTACCTATAAAAATCTTCATTTTGTCCTTTATGGGTGAAAGTACTCCATTATATAAAAAGGCCGCATCTTTTTTATCCATTCCTTGAATGATGGGCATTTGGATTATTTCCAACATGTAGCTATTACAAATTGTGCTGCTATAAACATGGGTGCACGTGTGGTACAATGTTTTTAATTCTTCTGGGAAGATACCCAGAAGGGGAATAGCTGGGTGTAATGGGACCTCCAATCCTAGCTTTTTGAGGACTCTCTGCGCTGATATCCACAGTGGTTGCACCAGTCTACACTCCTACTAACAGTGGAGAAGGGGTTTGTTTTTCCCAATAACCCCAACAGCATTTATTATTGGTTGATTTCTTGATAATAGCCATTCTTTCTGGGGTGAGATGGAATCTCAGTGTTTCAATTTGCATCTCTTGAATGGCCAATAATGTTGAATATTTTTTTCATACATTTATTTGCTGTTTGTATTTCTTCATCTGAGAAGTGCGTGTTCATCTCAGATGGCCAGTTTTGGATTGAGTCTTTGTATTTGGAAGTTCTGATTTTTTTTTTTGAGTCATTTATATGTTTTCAACAGTAATTATTTGAGGAACAGCTGGCAAACATTTTTTCCCACATTGTGGGTTGTCTCTTCACTCTGTTGGTTTCTCTTGCTGTGCAAAAGCTTTTCAATAGGATGAGATCCCAGTTGTTGATGGTTTGTGATAGTTCCTGTGCGATCAGGGTTTTGTTCTTAAAGTCTTTGCCTACACAAATATCTTTAAGAGTTTTACCTGCTCTATCTTCCAGCACATTTAATGTTTCTGTTTTAATATTAAGATCTTTGATTCATTCTGATTCTAGCTTAGTATGGCATGTGGAGAGCCAGTTATTAAGGAGGCTATCTTGCTTCCAGTGAATGTGTTTGGCACCTTTGTCAAAGATGAGGTGGCTTAGTGTGTCTGGAGTTGTTTCTGCATCTTCTAATCTGTTCCACTGATCTTCAGGTCTGGTTTTTTTTGTTTTGCCAGTACCTTGCTGTTTTTATCACAGTAGCTTTATAGTATAATTCCAACTCAGGGAATGTGATGGCCCCTGTCTTGCCTTTGTTGTCCACAGTTGCCTTTGTATTCTAGGTTTCTTCTGGTTCCAGATGAATTTTAGGATTGTTTTCTCTATTTCTGTGAGGTATGCTGTTGGAATTTTGATAGGAATTGCATTAAATCTGTGTAACAGTTTTGGAAGTATATGGCCATTTTCACTGTATAGGCTTTTCCTACCCAAGGGCAAGGGTTATATTTTCATTTTCTGATGTTTCCTTCAATCTCCTTTTTCAGAGCACTGTAGCTTTCAATGTAGAGGTCTTGTACCTCCTTCATTAGATAGACTCCTATGTATTTCTTTTTTTTTTTTTTTTTTTTTTTGGATGGTATTGTGAAAGATGTTGTTTCCCTAATTTCTCTCTCAGTGAGTTTATTGGTTTATAGAGAGGCTATTGATTTTTAAGTGTTGACTCTACACTATTGAATTTGCTTATTAAGCCTAGCAGCTTTTAGTGGCATTTTTGGGGTCTTCTATGTAGAGTATCATGTCATCTACAAATAATGATAATTTAACTTCTTCCTTTCCTATAGTTATTACTTTTATTTCTGTTACCTATTTTCTCTGGCTAAAGTTTCTGGACTATGTTGAATAAGAGTGGAGGTAGTAGACATCCTTATCTTGTTCCTGATTTTAGTTTTTGTCCATTTAGTATGATGTTGGCTGTTGGTTTGTCATAGATGGCTTTTATCAGATTGGGATAAAGAGCATCTGTTCCAATTTTATGTAGGGTTTTTGTCACGAGTGGGTGATAGACTTTGTCAGAAGCTTTTTCTGCATCTATAGAGATGATCATATGATTTTTGTCCTTGGCTCTATTAGTGTGGTGTATTACGTTTATTGATTTGCATGTGTTCAACCATCCCTGCATTCCTGGGATGAGTCCTACTTGGTCATGGTGTATAATCTTCTGGATGATTTGTTGCATTCTGTTTGCCAGTATCTTATTGAGGATTTTTGTATCTGTGTTCATTAGAGAAATTGGCCTGTAGTTCTCTTTCTTAGATGGATCCTTCTTTTGGTATCAGGGTAATGCTTGCTTCCTGGAATGAATTTGGGCATATTGCTTCCCTTTCAATTTCACTAAAGAGTTTGAGAAGTAGTGGTGTTAAATCTTTCTAAAATTCTTGTAGAATTCAGCAGTGAATCCATTAGGGCCTGGGATCTTTTTTGTTGGTAGGTTTTTAATTACATCTTCAATTTCATTTATTGATACTGGTTTATTTAGGATTTTTATATCTTCTTGATTCAGCTTTGATAATTCATATGTTTCTAGGAACCTGTCTGTTTCTTCTGCATTTTTCCATCTTTTTTTTTTTTTTTTTTTTTTTTTGAGACAAGGTCTCACTCTGCAGTTCAGGCTGGTCTTGAGCTCACTTTGTAGCCCAGGCTGGTCTCAAACTTGCAGTGATCCTCCTGCCTCGGCCTCCTGAGTGCTGGGATTATAGATGTGTACCACCACACCCAGCTTCCATCTTTTTTTTTTTT
>RJWT010031808.1:0-14222 GCA_004365215.1 Cuniculus paca | reverse complement strand
AAAAAAATAAGGAATATCCTAAGAAGCCCTAAACCCAAAAAAGCAAAAACTAGAGATTACAGCAGACCAGTCAGTCACAGATGCATTGACATATGGCTGCCTTGAAGACTAGAGCCTTGGGTTATGAGACTAGGAGGGTCACGTGAATAACAGGCAAGAAGGCCTTTCTGAGGTTGGGGAATGAAGATGAAACTAGTCTACATAAAACCTAAATAGATATTCAAAGGCCTAATAATGTCAATGAAAGGACAGACTAAAATAGGACCTGGTTACTGGAAGAGTCAAGAAAAAAGCTGGGTTTTCTTGGTCTCAAATCTGAATGGAAGCACAGTCTCTCTTTAATCAGCATAACCACAAACCTACCTTCCTTTACATCCGAGGTTCAAATTTACACCACTCACATGGGTCAGAACAAACTGAGCCAGAAAACAAACATAAATAGATCTGGGTTGGTAAGATTGGAAGGTGCCTCAACAGCAGTAAACTAAAACCTGCTTCGGAGAGCATCCTCAGTCTAGGTCTCACAGGATTCCCACAGATAAAGGGCAGACAGGAGTGAGCTCACAATTTAAAATTACAAGCATTCAAGGACATAAGCAATGAAGAGGGGAGATTCAACCAGTGCAAGAAGGAAAAGAACTGGCTGCACTAAAGGGTCCATATGACAGCAGAACTAGATGTAAAAATCTAAAATGAGTATGCTTGAGTGTTTTTAAAGAATGGAATACATAATTATAAAATTTAGAAAAGGATGATCCAGAAAGTTCATAAATAAAAAATAAATCATTGAAGGTAAAAATTAACTAAACAAGGCCAGGGAGTTATCTCAGCAGCATAAGCACCTGCCTGGCAAGTGCAAGGTCATGAGTTCGATCCCCAGTACAAAAAAAAAAATTGACTAAACAAAAATGTGGAAGTTTAACCATACACTTAGTAGTATAAGACTGAGGAGCTACGGGACACTGATACTTTACTGGTACCAGAAGAGTGAAAATTGGTGCCAGCCTTATGAAGCTTACTTATACCAAATTAAAATACAAATTTGAAAATGTATTTTGAAGAGAAAGATTTGTGCTGGCATTGTTCAGACAATTGAATGCAGATGTCTTGTGCTCTGGGTGAATGATTTTGGGATGACAATATACAATGTATGTACCATTGTTGCCCCTAAATGACATATTTTGAAATTTTGAAAAAAAGAAAAAAGAAAATGCATGAGGTTGTGACCCAGTAATTCAACTTCTGCTTCGTAATCTATTCTACAGATCTGACAGTATGTGTCAAAAAGGACATAGGTACAAGGTTATTCATTGCAATACTATCGTAAGTGCAAAAGACTACAAGCGTCCTGTGTGCGTCAATAAAAACTGGCTTATAAGTCAGGTATGGTTCATCCTTGCAATGAAATCCAACACAACAGCTGGGAAAAAAATAAGAGTGAAGAAACCATGTACTAACAAGGAAAGATATCCAGCCAATGCCAATATGATTTAATAATAAATCAGCATACAGAGCATGATGTGCAATATACTTCCTTTTGTATGAGAAAAAGAGAAAAATAAGTTATTCAGACCAGTAATTATTTATACTTATATTTGTATGAAGAAAGTATCTGGATAGCAAAGAAAATAAGAAAAGGAAAAAAAATGGCTGAATGGCAGTACCTGCTGGGAAAGAGCAGATTGGGGAAGGGGCATAGAAATTATTCCCTACATATTTTTTACATTGTTTTCATTTTTGCACCCTAATAAATGAATTAACTAATTTTAAAATTCAGTAGGTGAATGAATGGCAGTTTAGGCACCCTTGAGGTAAGAATTGGTGACTTGGAGCAGAGAACTGGAGAAAAACAATGACAACTGAGTACAGAGAACCAAAAGTAGAAAATAAGAAAAAGTAAAATAGACACAGAGGAGACAGTAGAAAGCCTAGTATTTTTAACTGGTGTCCACAAAGGCAAACTAGAGTAGATGAGGCAGACAGAACACAGCATTCAAAATGATCATGGCCACAATGTTTTTCCAGAATGTTGAATGATGTAAATCCTCAAATTCAGGAAGCATCACAAATTCTGAGCAGGATAAATGGAAAGCAATCTACCTGTAGATATACAGTTTGTAGTAAAATTTCAGAAGATTGAAACCAAAAAGATTTTACAAGCAATCTCTTCAGCCCCTTCCTCAAAAGACAAATTCTCTATAAAGGAATAGCGAAGAACAGCAATAGCATAAGACCAACGCCGTGGTACAATAATTCAAAACACTAAGAGGTGTTAACCAGTGATGACTTTGAAGTGTCAACCAGCTAAGGCGATGATTCAGGAGCCAGGGTGGAATAAAGATGTTTTAGAGAAACAGAAACCAAGAACATAAGCTTCCATAGATGCTTGGTGGAAGTTCTTCTAAAGAGTGTACTTTTAGAAAAATGAAAGTTATTCCCAAAGAAAGGTAGGCGCAAAGATGTTGATAAATACGGATAAATATAAACAAATGTGCATTGTGTCACATTATAGTGAAAATAATTGATTTCGTAGAGGAAAAATAAGAATTAAAATACTGGGCAAAAATAACCCTCAAAATGAGAAAAGGTGACTTGGGTTCTAAGGTCTTCATGCCTTAGGCAGGGGACAATCATAAACAATTTTAAACATAGTTCAGAATGCATATTAGCACTTTTATGGACAACCACTAAAGAATTAGAGGGTGGATGACCTAAACCAGTATAGAGAAAAGAATTAATTTTTTAAAGTTCAGTCAATCAAAAAGAAGGCAGGAAAGGAAGGAAGGCAGAGAAAAAGAAGGAAAATGGAAAAAAACATAAAACCTGGTGGTAGAAATGAACTGATAGAAAATGAACCACAATAAATATAGATGACCTTCATGCATAGTTAAATAGATAACAACTCTACCTGGATGACAAAAAGAAATGCAACTAACTACATTTAGGAGAGACCCATTTAAGAAGAACACAGAGAGTTTGCAGTAAGATAGAAGAGTTTCTCTGTGCTGAGTGCTCATCAAAAGAAAGTTGGTTCACTTAAAAATGGTTAGGATGGTCAGTTTTATGTTATGCATACAGTACTTTACCATAATTAAAAATAATAGTAAAAAAAAAAAGTTGGAGTACTATGTCAACATCAGACAAGAACAGATATTTAGCCAAAAAAAAAAATTATTTGGGAGAAAAAGGGCCACTACCTAATGCTAAATTGTTTGAAATGCTAGAAAGACGAAACAGTGCTAAACTAGTTTTGTAAAGCAGTTGTATAAAGTGAAAACTGACAGTGGTAGGGAGAAACACAAGTCAAACAATCTACCTTCATTGTGAAGATTTCATGATGAGCCTCTATGTGATTATTATATCGAGACCATAGATTTAAACATAGAACCTGCAAAAATTAGCAAATAACACATTCATATCAGACATGTAGGAGCATTTGCAAAAACTGAACAATTAATCAGACCATGGAGAAAACTTCTACAAACGTGGAAGAAAGGACGTCACAGAAGCCACATGCTCGGACCACACTGCAGTTTACCTGAGAGAGAATTGAAAACCTCACGTGCTTGAAAATTTTAAGTACACTTTTAAATAGTTCATAAGTCAAAGAAGAAATCATGAAGAATTTAGGAAATGTGAAGAAACTAGAAAGTACTACATGTACTACTAACGCCTCAGGATAAATAAAAGAAATGCCAAAACATAAGAGATAAAAAGATTCTTAGATAGAAAGATAGACTTAAATGCTTCCTTAAGAAAGAAAAGCTGGAAATTATGGACCTGTGAATTGATCTCAAGCAGTTAAAAAAAGTATAATGGAAGCCCATATAGGAAAGAGAAAACAAATAATAAAAATATAAGAATGAAACTAATAAAATAGAAAATAATGCTGTAACAGAGAAGATCAATAAAGCCAAGGACCAGTTCTTTGGAAAAGTTAATAGAACACATAAAATCTTCAGCAAGGATGTCCTAGAATCAAAAACAAAAACCATGAAAAATCTGTGATAAAAAAGCATAATTACTGATTCAGATGTTTTGATAAAGACAGAACAAAAATATTGCAAACAACTTCAAGCCCACAGTATGAAATGTTACACAGACGGAAATTTTTTCTAGAAAAAATGTAACATGCATGCATTGTTACCAGAAAAAAAAATAAGAGAGAGAGAAAATGGAATAGATTCACGACATTGAAGACAGAGACTCAGGATTTATAATCTACCCAACTACATAAACAGAGTGGCAACCCTCTGTATACTCATCCACTGATGGAAAAAGAGGAATGATTCTTCAGCTCTTTTTAGGAGACCCGAGGAAAAATGAACAGCACTGTGGGTAACACATAAGGGGGAAGGAAGAAGAATGTCTAAGTTTCAAAAATCTGTGAAGAAAAGGGACCTCAGAGTTGTCACAGGGTGAAGAACACTCTTCCTGTGACTGCATGTGGGTCTTTAGGATACGTGCATTAATCATCATCTAAACACTCGGTTTCCTGAGGGACCCCCTGATTAGAGTTCATGGTCTGATTTATGTAGCAGGTCCAGTTCATATAAGTAGATGCAATCAGGATTCCTATTTCTTGCATACCTCTAATGTAGAGTATCATCCTAATCTCTTCCTGATGCCATAATAGAATACCTCGGACTGGAGTCTTAGTGCATTTTCTGTTGCTATAACAAAATACCTGGGACCAGGAAATTTATGAAGAATAGAAGTTCATGTGCTTACTCCTGTGGAATCTGGGAAGTCCAAGAGCCTGGGGCCAACATCTGCTCAGCATCTGGCAAAAGTCTTTTTTTAACTGCATCAGAACATGCCAGAGGACAGCACATGATGAGACAGAGTGAGCGCGATAGCTGGGGCCCCTCCTCCTTTTCTTATAAAGTCACTATTTTCATTCCGGGGGCCCCACTTGATAACCTTATTTAATTCTAATTACCTCCAAATACCACGTACACATGACGCTGAGGATTCTGTTTCCAACAAATGAATCCTGGGGAGCCAACGTTTAGCCACAGGCACTGAGTCATTCAGAAATACTAGAAATTTATTTCTCACAGTTTTAGGGGCTGGTAAACCCAAGACCCAAGTACTGACAGATGTGGCATCGTATGAGGACTTGTGCTTTGTTCCACAGATGACACCTGGCTGCTGTGTCCTCCCCTGGCAGAAGGGCAGAAGGAAAAGGGAACTAGGAGACTCCCTCAAATCCTTTCACAAGAGTCCCGATCCCTCTTTACCTCTGAAAGTTCCCATCACTTACTGGTATTGCATTGGTGTCTGGTTTGTTTGTTTGTTTGTTTGTTTAAGTAGTACATGTTTGCAGTACATAATGATTTTATTTATCTTGCAGAGTTAGTACATGTACATAACATATCCCTATTATTTTTTCATCCCCTACCTTTCCTATCCTTCCCTGTTCCTTGCAACTCTTGGTCCCCTTCCCATTTAAAAAAGATCTTCCAAAAAATAAAAATAAAAAAGATCTTCCTACTTTCTATTATCTATCTTTTATTTTGCTCTTTATTTGTATTTTGGGTTTCTCATCTATGAAAAACTATGTGATGTTTAAGCTTGTGTGTCTGATTTATTTCACTGAATAATATGGTCTCAAGGTGCATCCATTTATCCACAAATGCCTCAAATTTATCTTTCTTTATGGCAGAGTGGTACTCCATTGTGTATAAATACCACATTTTTTATCCATTCATCTATTGAGGGAAATATAGGGCACATCCAAGATTTAGCTATCAGACATTATGCTGCTATAAACATGGGTGCTCATGGGGATTCAGTTTAAACATGAATGTTCGAGAGACACAAACACTCAAATTTCAGCCAGCATCTATTGAGCTCTTCTGTCAAGAGTAGATATTTTGTAACCTTAAAAAACTATCAACACCATTTGGCCACCCACATGTGAAAAATAAAACTGGACGCCTTTCCATACACAAAGATTAACTCCAAATGGACCATAGATCTAAACATGAAAGCCAGAAATGTAATACTGTTAGAAGACTACAAGGAATAAGTCTTCATCACCTTGGGTTAGCAGCAGCTTCTTACACACAACACTAGAACTATAAGCAACAAATGGAAAAATTGATAAATCGGACTTCATCAAAATTAAACATTTCCGTGCTTCGAAAGGATACCATCAAGACAGTGAAAAGACAACTCAGAAGAGGAGAAAATATTTTCAAATTATGTATGGGAGACAGGTCTAGAATCCAAATATGTAAAGACCTATTGCAGCTCAATAGTGAAAAGAGAGCCCAGTAAGAAGTGACCAAAGAACTTGAACAGACATTTCTGCAAGGAAGATAAACAAACTGCTCAGGAACTCATAAATAAATTGGGCTTATCAACCACCAGGGAAACGTGTTCACAACCACAATGAGATATCACTTCATACACAAGAGGATAATGGTAATACAGCAGGGAAAGGATGCAGGGAAACTGGAACCTCTCACACTGCTGCCAGGAATGTAAAACCGTACAACCACTTTGAAAACCAGTTCCTAGAAGAATAAAACATAAGGTTACCACATGACCCAGCAATCCCACTTGGTATAAACCCAAGAGAAATGAAAACATAGGCTCACACAAAAACTTGTGCACAGCCAGTGTGGTGGCGCACACCTGTAATCCCACAACTCTGGGAGGCTGAGGCAGGAAGATTGCAAATTTGAGCCCAACCTGGGCAGCTTAGTGACTTCAGAAGACTCTTTCTCAAAATTTTAAATATATATATTTAAAAAGAGATAGGGGTTGTGTGAAAAGACCCGGGGTTCAATCCCCAGGACCAAAACAAACAAATAAACAAAAAAAACCTTATGCACAAGATTCATAGCAGCATTATTTATAAAAACAACACAAATGCTGGTCAACTCATCAGTTGCCAATCGGTAAACAAAATGTGGTATGTCTACACAAATATTACTCAGCCATGGAATGAAATAAAGTACAGTTCTGTGCTACAATAGGGATGAGCCTTGGAAAGATGTTAAATGAAATAAGCCAGACATAAAAGGTCACATATTATGTGATTCCTTTTATATGAAACATCCAAAATGGAAAAATCCATAGTGGTGGAAAAAGGTTAGGAAACAGGTGGGGAACAATGAGAACTAACTGCCAGTGGGTACAGTTTCTTTTGGGGAGTAAAAAATGTTCTAAAATCTATGTAGCCAGGTGTGGTGGTCTATGTCTGTAGTCCCAGCACTGGGGAGGCTGAAGCAGGAGGCTCACCATGAGTTCAAGACCAGCCTGAACTACATAGCAAGATCTTGTCTCAAAAAACTAAAATAAAATAAAATCTACTGTGGCGATGGACAGATAACAAGCTATGAACATACTAAAAATTCCTGAGTTGGGTGCTTTGCATGGACAATACATGGTTGTGAATTACATCTCAATAAGGTCATTTTTAGAAACTACATAGATGGTGTCAGGTGACTGAACAAATAGCACGCGTGTCGAAATTTATGTCTTTGAGGAAAAACAGTGCTTCATGCCCATCTGGAGCATCAACTTCCAACTGGACAAGACAGCTGTCATCAGTGACACAAGCCACACGGGTGTCAACTCATCCTGGCTCTTTAACAGCCCCACCCCACAGTGCCTCATCCTAGACCTTAGCCTCTGGAAACCTGCTGACCACGCAGCTCATCCTCCATTTGAAGGGTTCTTAGCGATCTCAGGGTCCTCCTCTTGATTTAACAGACGAGGAAACTCAGACTTGGAAAGAGGATCTCCCTCTGAGAGTCACTCTGCAAGTTTCTGGAGAAGCCGGGACTAGACCCTGTTAAGAAACTCACTTCTGTTCCCTGTCCTGCATACCGGCCTTCCCCGCATGGCCAGGAACAGAACTCCCTAAAGCCACAGCATCTGTCAGGTCCCCCACACGGCAGAGCGGTCAGCAGGCCGCTGCTCATGGGGGAGGAGCAGGAGAAGATGGGGCCGGTTCCGAGAAGGCGGCGTAAGTCCCTGTTCTCGTAACAACAGGCACACAGTGGGACACAGATTCGAGGGATGAACCTTGAGATGCAACCCATGAGACACAGGGTCACACGTGGTCTGGGGTCTGTGGTTGTTTGTTCCTGTCACAGAGGCAGCTGGAAGTGGGAACTGGTCACCCACTTACCCGCTTGTCCCCACCTCACTAGTGTGACCTTGCCCCCCACAGCTGTCCGTGAGTCACTCCACCCATGGAAACCTCCCACCCTCACCCCCTCTAAGGCGGAAGGTAGAGAAAAGGGGCCCCTGGTCCCACCCGCATCTGGGGCTCAGGTCCAGGGCAGGGTTGGGGTGCAGGTATGGGCAGGAAGTAGACCCCCACAGCTCAGTGAGGAAAGGACAGTCGCGTACACAGACACTGGCCAAGGATTGAGCGCTGTTCCAGGTAAGCCCGATTTACCTCATCATCACGACCACCACCAGGGTCTACATCACCATTATCCCCATTTTTGGATGAGGAGACTGAGGCACAGGGAGGCTAAAGCATCCTGCCTGGCCATTCAGCTAGTGCCTCACTGCACTGGCCTAGGCCCCGGCGGCTCGCAGCTCTCGCTCCAGCAACTGGCACATCTCACTCGAGCAGGCAGTAGCAGGGGATGCCCAGAGACCAGCTCAGCCACCAGCTCAGTCACGCCAGAGTTCAAGTTCAAACGTGCTGGGTCCTGTGCTTACCCTGCTGTCTGTTCCAGGGTCCCATGCCCCAGGTGGCTCTGTGTAGCAGATGCACCTCTAGCCATCACCGCTTACTTCCTGAGGGCTGTCATGAGCCGGAAGAGGAGGTGATGACAGAGTGGGTGCTGGTGGGACCTGTGGCCACAGCTTGAGGGCGGGCAGGAAGCAGAATTAATGTAAACGTGCTGGGGGCCGACACCACCATTTCGGCAGCCACCAGTGGGGAGCAAGGGCGTCCTCTGACAGCTTCTCCTCAGGCTCCAGGTAGGAAGGAGGCGGAGGGGGGAACTGGGAGCCCCAGGAGGGAGTGGGAGGCTGCTGCTGTGAGGCAGAGCATGACGGAGCAGGAAATGCTGTGACGCCCCTATGGCAAGAGACCTGGGTGTCAGAAGGCCCTTACCCTCCATTGTTAACTCATCGTGCAGCCTTGCGCCCACTCTGAGCCTCGGTTTCCTCATGTGTGAATGGAGAGGTTTTGCACAGAGTCCACAAGGTCCCTTCCAGTGCTGATGACCAGAACTACTACAACCACGCGAACAGGCTACCTGGGCTGGTGAGATGAGGGCCAGGAAAGAGCTGTGTACCCTGGGGTAATTAAGGTCACGGACCCTGCTGGGCTCCTAAGCTGGGTGACTGTGGGGCCTTGGGAAGACTCGCCTTGTCCTATTTACCTCCCTGAACCCTCGAGTTGCCTGGATGCCACCTCCAAGTCACTCCTTTGGGTAGGTGGGGCACAGCTAGAATCCGAGGGAGGTGTGCAAACCCTGGTAGGAACTGCCGGTGGAGACCTGAGCTCCAGCAGATGTCTGAAGAGCTAACGCCGAGGTCCTCCTGCACCAGAGCAAGGTGCAGGCCCAAGGTGCAGGCCCAAGGTGCAGGCACACCGGTGGTCCTCAGCCATGGGAGTCAGCTCATGCTCAGAGGGAGAGTAAGGGTCATGCGTCACTTGGTTTCTTTTCCAGTTCCATTAAGGGCTCAGCAGGAGAGATCAGAGCTGGAGCTATAGCGGGAAGTATCAGTTCAGAAAAGGGTGCAAACTCTGGGACCATGACACTTCTTCAGGACCCAGGCTTCTCCTGGCTCCCAGACCCTTCTCCACAGCTGCTACTGCTGCTCTGTCTCTTCTGTGGACATAGCTCTCTTAGCAGCAGCAGCAGTTGTATCCTGGGGATGGAGCCATCAGCTTAGATGCCCACTAGGCCTTGAGTAGCAAAGGACGCCTCCTTGCTATGTGGCTCTAGGCAAGACACTTATCCTCTCTGCGTAATGTAGAAGGTAGACCAAGCCTGCAAAGAACAACCTGTCTCTGGCAATGGATAACTTAACAGAATCTCAATCTCTCCCCTTACAATAGTCCACAGTTGGGGTGAAAACATCAGATAATCCCCATCTCTCTGCTTACAGCTTCCCAGGCACCATGGTCACCCACCTGCTCCTCCTGGGCATGCTCTTGGTGCTGCCCCCACCGACCCCAGCCCCCTGCTACACAGGTGGGCCTTCAGAGTGCAGACAAAAGCGCAACTTCGTGCCAGGTGCGTGGCTGGCTGGGGAAGGTGTGGACGTGACCAGCCTCCGCCGTTCACACGCCTTCCCTGTGGACACCCAGAAGTTCCTGCGGCCAGATGGCACCTGCACCCTCTGTAGAAATGCCCTGCAGGGGAATGCTGTGCAGTTGTTGCCCCTGGCACTGGACCACTGGCGTGCAGCAGGCCCCGGCTGCCAGCGCCATGTGTCCAAGGCCAAAGTCAGCTCCACGGAGGCCGTGGCCGGCGACGCAGCTTCCACCATCACCAATGACTGGAAGGCAGGGCTGGATGTGTCTGTCCACCCGAGCGTCAATGTGCAGATGTCTGTGGCTGGCTCACACTCCAAGGCAGCAAACTTTGCAGCCGAGAAGAACCACCAGGACCAGTACAGCTTCAGCATGGACAAGTTGGAGTGTCGCCTGTACAGGTGAGGCCGGGCAGGAAGGCTGCAGCAGGAAAAGGGGGTGGGAACTCAGACGGGGGTAGAAACTCCAGGGTGGCGACACGGGGTTTGCAGGCTACTTCCAGCAGGAAGAAGCCACAGTCTTGGTTCTCAGATCATAGCCTGGAACCCTCTTCCATCCTTGAGGGCCCAAATCTGGGCAGATCAGTGGGGAACCATACAGAGGGGATGTGATCAAGTCCGCGGGTCTCATTCAACCAGTATTCACTCCTGGTGTATGCCAGGGCTACACTGGCCAGGCAGCCACAGTCACTACCCCAACTGCCATGAGCAGGAAGCCTGGGACCCAGGTCCTTCACTGAGCAGCGTGTGGTCACCACTGTCAATCCCACACCTTCCCTGCTTCCTCAGCTGGGAGGCCACATTCCCCACACAGTGAGGCCAGGCAACTCTTGCCTGCATGACCAGAGTGGTTAGGAGCGCAGGTACATGGGCCCAGTCCGGGGGGACAGATGGCTAGATGAAGGCCACATCACATTTTCCAAAGCTGTCACTCTGCTTACAATAAGAAAATAAAAAACTTAAAAATCAATTTTGAAAAAGAGGAAATATCCACACAAACCACCTAGTCCCCAAGAGGCAACGGGGGAGGCTTCCTGCCAACACAGTACCCTGAAGCTTGTGTTTGGGGCCAGGCCCCCTGGTTCAAGTCCTATTCTGCCTTCAGTGTGACCTTGGGCTGTCTGGAAGGAGTTACTGAATGGTCAAAGTACTACCCACTTTCTCCCTCCCTGCAGTTATCGCCTGGTGCATACGCCCCCACTCCACCGTGACTTCAGGAAGGCCCTCCGGGAACTGCCCCCCCACTTAAACACCTCCACCGAGCCCGACTACCGCAGGCTCATCTCCAACTATGGCACCCACTTCATCCGGGGTGTGGAGCTGGGCGGCCGCCTCTCGGCCCTCACTGCCCTGCGCACCTGCCAGCTGGCCCTCGAGGGGCTCACAGCTGATGAGGTAGGGGACTGCCTGAATGTTGAGGCCCAGGTCAGCATCAGCAGCCGAGCTAGCTCTTCATCTGAATACAAGTCCTGTGAGGAGAAGAAGAAGCAGCACAAGATGACGACCTCCTTCCACCAGACCTACCAAGAGCGCTTCTATGAAGTGGTCGGTGGACAGCAGGAATCCTTGTATGACCTGCTGTTCGGGAGCAAGGCTGGGCCCGAGCAGTTCTCAGCCTGGGTGACCTCACTGTCCAAGAACCCCGACCTGGTGGACTATAGCCTGGAGCCCCTGCATGTGCTGGTGGGGAACCAGGACCCTCGGCGGGAGGCACTGAAGCAAGCAGTGAGCAGGTACCTGATGGGCAGGGCACGCTGGAAGGACTGCAGCCGGCCCTGTCCACCAGGGAAGCAGAAAAGCCCCCACGATCCATGCCAGTGTGTGTGCCACGGCTCAGCAGTCACCACCAGGGACTGTTGTCCAAGCCATAGGGGCCTAGCCCGGCTGGAGGTGACCATTGTCCAAGCTAGGAATCTGTGGGGGGACTGGATCACTAGTTCAGATGCCTACGTAAAAGTCTTCTTTGGCAAACAGGAGTTGAGGACCAGAACCGTGTGGGACAATAACAACCCCAAGTGGGGGACCCGGCTGGACTTTGGGGATGTAATCCTGGCCACAGGAGGGCCTCTGAGGGTGCAGGTCTGGGATGCAGACAATGGCTGGGATGATGATCTCCTCGGTTCTTGTGACCGGTCTCCGACATCTGGCTTCCATCAAGAGATGTGCCACATGAACCACGGGGACCTGACATTCCACTACCACGCCAGGTGTCTGCCCCACCTGACCGGGGCAACCTGCATGAATTACGCCCCACAAGGGCTTCTGGGGGAGCCCCCAGGGAACCGGAGTGGGGCTGTGTGGTAATTACAGTGGGCTCAGAGAGGACCAGTGTGCTGGGACAGTTCTCACCATGGGAGCCAGGACATGCCTTCATGTTCCCATCCCATGTGGCAAACAGATTTTTCTTCTGTTTAAACAGTACTGGAGGTTGAATGCAGGGCCTCGTCCATGCAAAACAAGCATTATACCACTGAGATGCATTCTAAACTCTTATTTTATTTTGATACAGGGCCTCTCTAAGTTGCCAAATCTGGCCTTGAGCTTATGATCCACCTGCCTCAGCCTCCTGGGTGGCCGGCATATCCGACAGACTCAGATCTTTTTCACTGAGGTGGTCAAGTTTGCAGGCCAGCCCTGAGTCTCTCCATCCAAACTGCTTCAGCTCTCCTGCATTTTCTATCCTGATAGTCACTGCTACAAGGACCTCAACTCTAGCCAGGAGCTCCCATACCAGGCTGCTTACAGCTCATTATTTAAGACTCTTCTCTCTTGCAGTCTTTTCTTATTTTTTATTTTTAAAAAATTTATTGTTGCAATCCTTTCTGGCCTGGTGAGCTTCTCATCATATTAGAGCTGACTCCTTGCGCCCCAATCTCTCTGTTTGCTCTCTCTTTGTCCCCCATATAGCCTCTCAGACAAGTCAAGGACTGTCAGGACCTGTGTCACTGTAGACACAGTTTGAGAGAAGGCCAATAAATACGGTGTAAGGGTGACGATGATGGTGGTGTTGTGGCAGAGGTGAGGGCGGAGACCAAACACATCCCTGGATACAAACTTCTGTATCAGCATCCCAGGCAAAACATGCAGGCAAGTAATAAAAACAAATTACTTCTACTTTTGTTGGAAACATGGAGATCCAAAATACTGTACTTTGCTTGTGACCCTCTGACCTGAGAAAGAGCAGCACAAGCTTGTGGTAAATGGCAGTGGTCTTCAGCTCCAGCTGGACAACCATAGGCATGGTGAGGCCCGTGGCGGGCAGGAGAGTGTATGTCTTATCACTTGGGGACTGAGGGGGGCTGAGGTTCCACTGTGGCCCAATCACACTGGGGCGGGAATATGAGCCCAATGCTGCCAGGTCTTCTCGTTTCTTAAAGTAACCAGAAACCTCAATTTGATTTCAAACTGTGGCGGTTAATGTCACTGTGAAAATAAACCCATGTGGGCAAACATGGTACAAGCCAAAGAAAACACTTATGCAGGCCACCACCGATCCAGGGCATCAGTTTGGAAAAGCTGACTTCTGACAGAACCCGCGTGCGCATGCTGGAAAGCTCTGTTCTCACTCCAGTTCCTAGGGAAACCATGGTTCCAATAAGGCGGTCTTGGAAAGCTCTAGGCACTCGGTAAGCCCCAGAGTCCCAGGTTCTGATGTCTAAAGGAGTAGGCTTTGTTTCGTGTGCCTGGGGCATAGGCCCATGGAGTCAGGGACAAATGTCAGGGCTGCTGGGGTCATGGCTGTGCAGGCCATCATCAGAGGGGCTCTTCAGAACTGCCTACAAGTTAAGATCTGAGGTTCCTGCAGGACCCATAGGCTCCAAGTCAAGTGAATGGACGCTAAATCCCAAGGCAGGGCAGGAGGGATTAGCAGGTCTAGAAGCCTGGTGCAAACCCCTGTTCCTATGCATTTCCAAAATTCCCTTCGCAGCCACACACGAAAACAAGGACACAAGAGAGACCTTGAAACTTCATGCCAG
>RJWT010031807.1:0-14373 GCA_004365215.1 Cuniculus paca | reverse complement strand
TTATACCCTTCACCTGCTCTACAGCAAATATCATAATAGGTCTATCTGCAGCTACTTCACTTTCACTATTCAGCAAACAGCAACCAGAATGATTAAAAATATATGTATCAGACAGTGTTACTTCTCTTCTTAAACAGCTTCCCTTCATACTTATAAATGAAATATCAATCTTTAGCTTGGTCTTCTATGCCCTTGTAGCATCCTAAAGCAAGTTACTTTTCTGATCTTATCATCTCCCTTTTTGTTTACTATGTACTAGTTACACTGTTTTCAGTACTTCAGGCCTCCTTCTCAGGGCCTTTGTGTCTTCTGTTCTCTACTTAGAAGATTTTCCTCCTAAACTGTAATTATTTAAGTCTCAGCTACAGTATCACCATATCCTTACCCCAATCAAATTCAATCCTATTGTTCTGTTTTGTTTCCTTAAGGATATTATAAACTAAAATTACATTCATGCATTTGTATCCTTGCTTGCAGTTATCATCATATAACAGAATACAATCACCATAAGAACAAAGACTTTATTTTGTTTATCACTGTACCCTCAACAGAGGAAATAATGTAAAGTATATACTAGATACTCAAAAGAAATGCGATGGATAGTTTGTTCCAAGGTTTTTTCCACAATCATGTCTATTCTAGCACTGCAGCATGAATTATAATTTAGGACAAGTCTCATATCTAAAAAATAATCATTAGAGAACTCAATATATTTGGCAGTTTATGGATTAGATTATAAAAAAATTTGATGATAAATTACTTGGCAAACTTAAAATCACCTCTATAATGTCAGTTACTGACTAGGTTTTGTCCTTTAATAATGTGGCATTATGCTGATAAAATGTTTGAGGTAACCTGCCAAATAGATTGGGATATTTCTTTTAGAAACAAAACATAAGACTACAGATGCCACTTTAAAAATTTGCGTGGTGTCTGGGAGGGCTGCCTAGATTTTGTTTTGTTTTCATCTTTAAATAAAGCATTGCTCTCTTGTGGTCTGTTGCACAAGCCTTGTCTCTGGTTACATCCGTAGTGTGCACATGCCACCCTGCTGTGGGTCACTGTTTCACTTACGTTACGGGAACAACCTAAAACAAAATGTCTGAGTGACAGGATAAGTGGGGTACACCACAGACAGGAAATGAAATTCACACTTCTGCCAACACAGCAACTATCTGCTTTGACTAAATGAAAATATCTTTAAAAATAAAGGCTAACTATTCTACTTTTTCAACCAGGCAAAATAACAGCTTTGGGCACTCTGGTTTCCAGTAAACAAAGCAGTTATCTAAATCTACAAAAGAAGTATATTTGCTGAGAGCTTAAAACAGCTGAGCATACTTCAATCATTCCTTTTGTGAGACAGAGGTAGTTTCTTTTTTGACAAATAGTTTAAGAACTTCCAGGTTTTGGAACTTCTGTAATTGCTTATGCTTTGAAGCATATCTAAGTACATTCTTACTTTAAAGAACATCTAACTATGTTCTTCAAAATGTATGTAGTGCTTTCACAAGGTGAGGGCTGGGGTGGCAGACGACAGCCCTTAGTTAATTCAAAGCTAGCTGGACTCCACAAATTCCTGATAATAAAGAAAAGACGAAGAGTTGAATTCAGGTGTAAGGGAAAAGGGGCCTTTCTAGTTGAATTATTTACACAAATCTCAACAATCTTTTCTTAAAGAACAAAATGCACAGAAGACTCAGTGGGTCAGAAGATTGCTACTATGTGTGATACAGGTTTCTAGAGTGTTGCGGCAGACACCGGATAGTAAAATCAATTCTCTTTATTTCACAGCCTCAGATCAAAAGGGAACCAGTAATAGTGTGGTTGATTACAAAAATTCTTTATCACTACTGAAATGGAAACAGTGTCATGGAATTGAAATAAAAATAAAATTCACAAACTCATAATTTAGGTAGATCAAATTCAACCTGAAAATTAAATGCTCTGTTTGCATAGAAAGAAAATTGTATGTAAATTTTATCTCATATAGTTTAGTGTAAGGTAAAATAAAGCTTCGTATATCTTTCCAGAATACTAAGGGATTTATTTATGTAAATATCAGCCTGAAGATTCAGTTGATAGAGTCATTCTTTAAGTAAAAATTTGTACAAGAGCAAGTGAGAACTTGTTTGCATTTTCTGAATTGATTAGTTCTGTAGACTTGGGCCCAGAAACAGGACCTTCTGCAATAAAGACCCTGTACTGCCACCATATGGGTGCAGAAACCTAAATCAAATATAAACCCCAAAGGAATCAATAACCCCTATATTAAGGCAGAAAAAAGATAAAGACAATACCACTCTCTCAATCTAAAGATGAGGAATGATTAGCTGCTTGATAACACTGAGTGTTATCACTTTCTAACAAAGTGATAGTGAAAGTTCTCCAGTCTTGATCTGTATTCACTTGAAGAACACCTATTCCTTTTTGCCACATGATCACTTGCTCAACAAGGGAAAAGTCATCCCTGGTTAGGTATATGAAATGAGCTAATAATAGTTAACTTGACTGGATGCTTCCTGGATGCTGAGCACTAAGTATTTAGTTCATTTAACCTTCATGACAAACCTATGAAGTAGATACTATTTTTATCCCCAATTTACTTGTAAGAGAGTGAGGGTTTTAGAGATTATAAAATAGATAGATAGATAGATTGATTAATCTATAGTACTGGGAATTGAACCCAGGGACTTTGTGCTGAGGTATATTCTCAGCCTCTTTCCATTTTTTATTTTTTATTTTGAGACAGAGTCTAGCTAAATTCCTCAGGTGGGCTCAAACTTTTGATCCTCCTGCCTCAGCCTTCCAGGGATTACAGATGTGGGCTACCAAATTTGGGAACAAATTATTTGCTTGAGAGTAAGCCTTAGAGTAAGAGTTCAAATCGGGAACTGACCTCAAAGTCCATGCTCTGAATTACTCTTACGTTGCTCTAGTTCTGGGACACAGTTTATGACAGATTAAATACAATGTCTTCCCTGCAGGGATTTTTAATAGAAGAGACTTTAAAAGTAGAGTGAGAGCAAAGGATTGGGATCCATCCAGGTCTAACCCCACAACCCCACCTCCACCCTCAGGCCAGAAATAGAAAGACTGTCCAGAGGGGAATGAAGAACATCTGGCTCAGAGGTGAAGCTACTCAATCTGGACAGTTGAGAACTGTGATCTCTGCTAGGAATGACAGTATTTCAGTCTTAGAAATGGAAGAGAAAGTACTGTTTTAAATATATTTGAGGAAGCACTCTGTGCCAATCCTTTCTCATCAAAATTACTTCCTAAACCATGACATTTGTTAACTGGCAGCTTCTTCTCAAGTAAATTGTAGTGGAAAAAGGTCAAGTAAGAGGAAAAGATACTTAGCTGTTTCGCGTTTGGAATAATCTTTGAGGAGTGTGGTCAGGTCAAGGGAGCAAAATAAAGCAACAGCACACCTGGCCAAATTGCTGAATGTTAGCTGGATAGAAATTCTACTGTTCTGTATCTATCACATACAAGAAGAAATGGATAATTTACTATGAAAAAGGGGATGTAATATTTTTATTTCAAAATTAAAATGAAAGAAATAAATTTTCATGTTTATAATGATAATATTAAACTCTTGAGTTTGTTTGCTATTTCTTCCTGAAGCCAAAGTTTTTTCCCTGAAGTCAAAATTTATAGGTAAATTATTGCATAATATTGACTACTTACAATGTTATTTTACAATGTGAGTTGGTTAACATTTATATTGAATTAAAAGACACATAATCTGAACTGTTAAATTTTTGTCATTAGGAATACTCATATAGAGGAATCTTTTGAATCTATTCTACCCACCCAACGCTTTATTTTCCCTCTTCTGATAAGTTTCCCCTGCTTTATCGTTTAAATTTCAGATTCAAGGTCTATGGCAGCTCAGTCAATATCATTAAGTGGAATGGAATTCATGTCTCCACTTGGTGTAACCGCATCACAATGAAAGAGAATTTCATAAGAAAATTTGACTATTAAAAAGCCAGGTGTGGCAGTGCATACCTATAATGCCAACATTCAGGAAGCTAAGGCAGGAGGATTATTGAGCTCACTTGTAGCCTGGACTACAGTGAGCTCAAGACCAGCCTGAACTGCATAGCAAGACCCTGTCTCAAAAAAAAAAGAAAAAAGAAAAAAGAAAATTCAACTATCAGACCAGATGCCAAGGGATTACAGAGCTATCAATATGAATGCTGACTAAAAATGTTTGGATAAATTTTAAAAATAACAATAGGAGGGAAAACAAAAATGGTGGCACACACCTATAATCCCAGGTACTCAGGAGGCTAGGGAGGGAGGATTTCAAGTTTGAGATCAGCCTGGTCAATTTAGCTACACTTTATTTAAAAATAATTTTGGCTAGACTTTATTTAAAAAAAAAAAAAAAGTACTGAGTAAAGCTCAGTGGTTGAATATCTCTCGGTTCAATCCCCAGGACCACAAAATAAAAAGTAAAACCACAATCCCCACCCACCAACCAAAACAAAACCAGGAGGAAAAAGTCATTGTCTTGATGTATGAAATCTGTCTGCAAAAAGTCAAAAGCATACTTCTAGATAATGAGAAAAATGTGATTTTGTATTCCTAAAGGAATTCAGGTTTTAACAGAAGAAAATCCAAACCCAAACATCATACTGTTCTCTATAATTAGATATTCCCATGCTTAATCAACTGATGGTACTCGAATGACAGTAATATTAAAATGGAATCCTTCCTCTCCCCTTAAGGCATAAACTCTCATACACAAGGCTCTGACTGCTGGCAGCAAAATTAGTTTTCTCCTTATCAGCACACAGACAGGCTGGGGCACATGTGCAGACCAATTACTGGCAAAATAGAATCCTAAGTACTCTAGTTCTTACTTTTAACTACAACCATTAGGCCATTTTAGTTCAGCAAATCTTCTGCTTAAACCCTGTTGCACAATGCCCAGTACAACTATACTCTGATACAGCTATCTATTTTCCCCTTTGCCACTTTTTTCTATTGAGGGGATGAGGAGGAGTTGGTTCAAGACTGAAAGACAAATTCTAATCACAATGAACATTCTTGGTCTTTTCCATATAGATCATAAATGGGAAGCAAAACAAACAAAAAACCCAGAACATTTTCTTTTATTCTGATCACTATAAATGTTCATTTACTGATAAGATATTGTTACTTCATTTTTATCTCAAATCTGTGCAAATTAGAAATGTTTGGCAGAGGTGGGAGTGTAGCACGGTATGAAGGTCTTAGGTTCAATCCCTAGAACCGAAAAAAAAAAGTGATAGAAACAACTTTACCAGTGGTCAGATAATTCAGTCTTTCAATTTTTACAGCTCGAGGGCACAGTTGGTTTGACGTTTGCGGTTTCTGGCTGTTCCACTAATCTGTTTCATCACCCTTGTCTTCTTTTGGAAAATCCATGAAAAGTATTTTTGGTGGCCTCCAACTCTGTAACTAAGAAAGGCTTTGCAGGAAGCTGGAATATAGTTTAGGTCTCTGGGATTTTGAATCTTTGGCAAGTGACCCAAAGGAACAAGGATAGTAGGGTATGGTTGTTTCACTGTAGGGTAAGTGGTGAGGTGGTACCAGTTGGCTTTCCTTTTGGTGGTACTGGGGATTGAACCCACTCTACCACTGAGCTATACTCTAGCCCTTTTTATTTTTTATTTTGAGACAAGGCTGGATTGGCACTCACAATTCTGTTACCTCAGCCTCCTGAGCAGCTGAGATTTCAGGTGTGCCCGCCTGGCCATGGCCTTCTTTGAATGTCCCTGGCTTTGCCCATTGTTTGACCTTGGTCCATCAGCCTCCCATACACTAAGAGACCTCTGACAGTCTCTGAAATAATTTGCTTAGGTTGGTAAAATTCATTTCTAAGTTTTCAACAGAGAATATAAACTGAAGTTCAGAGAATTTAATCACTTGCCCCAAGTCACACAGCTAGTTAGCAGTGAAATGAAGTCAGCCAGGACTAAGCCCCCATGTCATCTGACACCCAGAGTGGTACTTTAACCATTTATCCTGTGTTAGTTGTTATTACAACAGGACATACTGCTGACCTAATAGTTTGAAGCAACTGGCAGTTAAAAACACATCTGGTTAATTCATCTAAAGAGAACAAAGGCAGGATCTCACTGTAGAGCCTGGTGTGATGTTTGTTCTATTTTTCAGAGCATCCTGACCACAAGATTCAGGTATAAGTGGGGAAATATTGAGACATTCCCATGAAGCAAATAATTTTATACTGCCTCTTTAAAGTTGTGCCTTTTTCCTTCAGGAAGCTTCTTAGATATTAAATTTAGCTTTTTTTTAACTGTGATGCTATGGGTCAAATGCTCACAAAAACTAGACAAACTTTGTACCTCTGAGCTACATTTCAGCCTTAAAAAGTATTAAAAGTAAAGTGTCAGTAACAAAATGTCAAGAAGCCTACACAGGCAAGGAAGTGGATGTTTGTTCAGCCCCTGGTTTCTCTTCAGTCTTTTCTGAGACCAATATCATTTCTTTCTAGGTGCTATCTAGCCACATATCAACTTCACCTCTTTTCAAGGATTTAAAGCATTTAGTTTCTGGTTTGGGTTTTAAAAGTAGTACTACCGGTTGGGCCTGGTGGGGCACGCCTATAATTCCAGCACTTGGGAGGCTGAGGCAGGAGGGTCGTCGTGAGTTCAAGACCAGCCTGGGCTACAAAGTGAGCTCAAGGCCAGCCTGAACTGCATAGTGAGACCCTGTCTCAAAAAGGCAAGGGCTGGGGATTTAGCTCAGTGGTCTAAGCGCCTGCCTGGCAAGTGTGAGGTTGAGAGTTCAATCCCTGGTGCTGCAAAAACAAAACAAAACAAACAAAAAAAGTGGTACTACCAAACAATACAATATTAGAGCTAGAGAGCCTTTAGAAAGGGTGTAGGGTAGGAATTCAAATAGTAGCAGGTAGTACATTTTATGAAACTAGCACAGGTGTAAAATATTTTCCATTCCAGAATATTTTTTATAAGAGCAGACATTCGCTGGTTCCTCCACATGGCCCTCAAACACTTTTGAATTCTAGCTAAGACTGAGTTCAGACCTTTCCATTATGCCATGGCTACCTTCTTTATTTTTTTGGTGTGATACTGGGGAATGAACGTATAGCCTTCACATTCAATTATTCATTGAACTTTATCTCCAACCTCCCACTCCTCTTTTGAGACTGGCTAGAACTTGTGATCCTTTTTGCTCAGCCTTGGTAGGATTACAGATATGTGCCACCATAATGACTACCAATACTTCCTTCTCGTCTTGCTTTCTCAGTTGCCCTAGCAAGCCTTAGCCTCAGCCTTATCTCTAGCAGCTATCCAAAAACGACTGTCCCAAACAACACCACCACAAAAGATGTACGTACCTATGAAAGGAGTTGGTGTGAAGCAACTTCTCAACACACACTGACCATATTCTGGTGACTGATAGTGGCAGAGGGTTTTGGTTTTGACAATGTCTTCCAAGGAAAGGAGAAATTAGCCCAAAGAAGCCCCTTTTCTTTTCTTTTCTTTTCTTTTCTTTTCTTTTCTTTTCTTTTCTTTTCTTTTCTTTTCTTTTCTTTTCCTTTTTTCTTTTCTTTCTCTCTCTTTCCCTCCCTCCCTTTCTCTCTCTCTGTCTCTGTCTCTCTCTCTCTTTTTGTACCAGGGATTGAATTCATGACCTTGCACTTACCAGGCAAGTGCTTGAGCCGTTGAGCTAAATCCCTGGCAAGAAGCCCATTTCTCTTAGAAGCTGAATTAAAACTTTTCAGTCCTAAATTCTAGATTCAAATATTTTTCTTTTGAAAGGGAAAAGTTTCAAATCTCTCTTGATTCAAAAGCAAATGACCTGACCAATTCTTTCCCAGTATTTAAAATGCTAGATATACTGGTTACTAAGAGACATGACCAATATTTCTTGGCACTAAACTTAAAATAGTGGGAATAAACAAACAAAAGGAGATTAACTCAGAAAAACTCTCAGCATTTGAAAAATCATTTCATTTGCATGATTCAACAAATGCCTTTGCAGGTATTTATACACACCTGCAGAAGGAATGCAAGCTAGGCTTTCAAAGCATTTGGCCAAAATGTTAAACACTGTTTTCAGGTCATTTCTTTTTCATCCTTGGAAAGACTTCTTCTGAGGTCCAAATCGTGTTCTGTTCTTTTTGTTTATTTGTTTTTGACACTCTTGTTATCACTTATTAATGTCTTATCTTCCTCCATCTCCTTTCATCCTGATTTTTACTACAATTTTAAAGAGATTCTATTGTTCACATAGATGAACATCTAAGAGTTTTGTCCCCCAAATTTCTCATCTTCCTGGTCTTCAAAGACTTTCATCTGGATTCTGTTTAACAGATTTCTAATTCCCAATGTCCTTCTAGAAGGCATGTGATTTTGAAGAACTTGATTTCAGAAATCAAACTCCAACTTTATGACTACAACCAATCCCCTTCTTCTTGTGAATGCCATATGTTCACTCCTCTTCAACCCAAGGAAGATATCTAATACTTTGATTATTCAATTCTTCCTAGGTAACCAACCTTCTTTTGAATTTTCTTTCTTTCCTACTCTCATATTCTATTTCACAAGTGGTTTCCTTACAGTTTATTCTCTTGCTCCTGATTTCCTTTCCTAATATTACAGTTTAGAACTATAGAAATGAGTAAGTTATTTATTATCTATTGAGTGATGAGATCCTTGAGAGCAGAAGTTTTATATAACTAATGTTCTCTAATGTCTAGCACAGTGTCTAACAATAAATAAATATGAAATAAACAGATATTGAATAAATAAAAGGTAGCCTAGCATTAAAGATTATGAAACCATGCCTTGGGTGCCACAGCACACCCAAGGTCTCAATGACAAGGATTTCAAACACGATAGCAGCAGCACCGAGTTGACTCAGCTGGGTTCTTTATCGCTGTCTTTTTTTCTTGCTATGTAGTTCAGGCTGGCCTTGAATTCACTGTGAGGCCCAAGCTGGCTTAGAGCTTGCAGTGGTCTTCCTGCCCTTGGCCTCTCAACTTGGCTGGACTCTTAACACATCTGAACACCTACCCTGCTGTTCCCTCCCATGTTATTCTAAACTCTCCCTACTGCAACTCTTGCTTGCTTCAACTCTCCACAGTTAACTTAGTCTTCTATAACACCAAGAAAATAGAGGTTAGCTGATATAATTTCTCCCAATTATTCTTTCACTTGAAAATTTTTTGCCTTTCTCTAATTTGAGAGAATCATGTGTCTAGCTGTCAAAAGTTAACCACTTCTCCTGTGTCCTTGACCCCATTTCCTTATCTCCTAATTTTATCTGTCTAATGACTGCTGCATCTTAGCCTGGAAATATGTCAAATTTGGTCTCTCATATCCTTAAAACAGAACAAAAAGCTAACAAAACAAACAAACAAACAAAAGCCCTTGATCCTCCATTTTCTTCTAAGTTTTCTTGATTCCTTAAATTCTTTAAAGAGAAGTCTAACTGGGCACAGTGGTACATACCTGTAATCTTAGCTATTGGGAGGCTGAGGCAGGAGTGTTCCAAGTTTGAGGTTGAATGAAGACGAAAACCAGAGGGCTAATAACAGGGGGATAGCATGGCAGAGACAAACCAATATATGCTGGTTGTAACCAGTAATGTAGATGGCCTCAATTCAGCAATAAAAAGAAACACAGGGAGAGTGGATCAAGAAACAGGATCCATTAATAGAATCACAATTAATATGAAAGGAAATTCATAGACTGAAAATCCAAAGGGAGAAAACAATTGATCCCAGCAACAGAAGACCAGAAAAAAGCATGGGTAATTAGCCCAGCAACCGCAGAATGGGTAAGAAAGATATGGCATTTTCATACAATGGAAAGCTACCCAACTACAAAGTAGGATAATCTTGATTTTCTTTGCCTGCAACTGGAGATCATGCTCATGGGTGAAACAATTTGAACTCATATGGGTGAACCCTAGTATAAAAAACAGGAGTTAGTGGGATCCAAAAACACAATAGATATTATAAAAGTGATAGGGGAGGAAACACCTAGGAGGACAAGGTAGTAACCACCGTTAATTTCTTGTTGTCTTGTCTTGAACTCTTGTAAGGTTTGCGCAATTTTGTTAGGTTTGGTTCTGTTTTGTCTTGGTTTGTTAGATTTTACGGTGACAGATGGTATGGGCAGCTAGTTTGAACATAATGGGATGTATTATGGTAATCACGGCTGGTTTCCTATTATCTCATTTTGTACTCCTATAATGCTTTCATTCTTCTGTTTAATCAGTTTTACTCTGTTCTGTTTTGTTTGATTTTATTATGTGTGATGGTATGAATAGCTATTTTGAAGAAAAAGAGACATAGTAACCATTGTCCATTTCCTGTTATCTGGTTTTGAAGTCCTGTAATACTTTCATTCTTTTGATTGGTTTTAATCAGTTTTCTTATTATTTGATTTCACTGTGTATGAGGGTATGGACAGCTATTTTGAAGAAAACAAGAGACACTATGGAAGCCATTGCTGATTTCCTATTGTCTTGTTTTGAAGTCCCATAATGCTGTCATTCTATTGTTTTGATTGGTTTTATACTATTTTGTTTTGTTGGATGGTATTGTGTGCAAAGGTATTAGACAACTATTACAAGAAAACAAGAGACCTTATTTTAGCCGCTGTTGATTTCCTGTTGTTTTGTTGTGAGGTCAAGTGTTACTTGCATTGTTCTGTTCTGATTTGCTTTGTTCTGTTTTGTATTGTTTTATTCTCTTTAAAATAAAAAAAAAAGAAAAAGGCTTTGAAAGTAATTTGCTTATGTTTAGAATCAGTGAATGACAGAGCAGGGATCAAAATTTAGGCCCACTATATTGTCAAGTTTTGTAGTTGTTTTTAAATCCCATCCCTGGCTTCCTTAACGTTCTGAGTTCTCTGTTCTGTATTATGAGGATGTTGGGGTTCCATTGCAGCTTACCCACCAAACTACCAAGAGTGTTTTAAAAGTGAATTCTTAACAGAAAATCAAGGATTTCTTTTTAAAAATTCAGTCAGTTCAATGCTACTTTAATGCAGACTTATGAGTAATTTCTCAGAATTCACTGCCTACATAAATTTGCTCAAGTCTGAAAAACATTATCAACTTTGCTTACCAAATAGTCTCACCTAGAGTTTCTCTGTATCTTATTAAAGTAAGAAAGGGCTGGGGATTTAGCTCAGCGGCCTCAGCGCCTGCCTGGCAAGAGCGAGGTCGTGAGTTCGATCCCTGGTGCTGCAAAAAAAAAAAAAAAAAAAAAAAAATTTGATAAAGTAAGGAAATGAAATGGTTTCCCAATAGGCCTGTTAAAAGTCCCTCAAACATACTAATTCCCACATATCGAATCAAGGGGTATAGATAAACACATGACAAAGTATGCTGAACCACTTTACAATCTATTGCCTGTTTTCCTTTACTATCACTGAACTTCCTTTTTAAAGTTCTTGAGCAAATTCTGTATCATTGCCAATCCCCCTGACCATGTACTGATACACAATGAAACCCAAGAGGAGCCAGTGTTTAGGTTCTAACACCTGCAAAAGCCAGTACCAGGCAGGGTATAGTGGCGCATGCCTGTGATCCCAGCACTTGAGAGGCTGAGGAAGGAGGATTGCCGTGAGTCTGAGGCCAGTCTAGGCCAAGTTGAGCTACACAGCGAGACCCTTTCTCAAAAAAAAAAAAAAGCCAATACCATGTTGTTTTGGTTACTATGGCTGTGCAGCATGTTTTGAAGCCAGGTATTATAACACTTCTAAAACTTCTGTTCTTTTTGCTTAGGATTACTTTGGCCATTTTGAGTCTACTGTGGTGTCATGAATTTTAGGATTTTTTTTTCTATTTCTGTGAAGAATGTCATTGGTATTCTGATAGGAACTTCACTGAATCTATAGATCATTTTGGGTAGTACGGACCTTTAAACAATATTAATTCTTCCAGTCTATGAACATAGGAAACTTTTTTGTCTTCTTCCACTTCTTTGATCTGTGTTTTTTATAGTTTTTTTTTTTTTTTCTCAGAACTAGGGGTTGAAGAACCTGGGCCTTTCTTGGTCCCTGCCTCCCTTATTTTTTTGAAACAGGGTCTTGCTAAATCACTGAGTTGCCAAGGCTGGGCTTGGACTTGTGATCATCTTGCCTCAGCCTCCTTAATGCTGGGATTATAGCATTCATCAAACCTAGCTGGTATACACTAATAAACCTACCTTGTGTTATAGTTTTTATTGTCAAGTTATTTCACTTTCTTGGTTTAAATTTTTCCTAGGTTTTTTTTTTTTTTTTTTGGTAGCTATTGTAAGTGGGGTTGCTTCTTTTTTGGCCTGTTTGCTATTTACGTATACAAATGCCACTGATTTTCTATGTTCATCTTATATCCTGCAACTTTTCTGAATTTATAAGTTTTAACAGTTTTTGGTGGAGTCTTTAGGTTTTTAATATCAGATCATGTCATCAGTAAACAAGAATAGCCTGACTTTTTCACCAATTTTCAAGCTCTTTATTCTTTTCTCTTTTTTTTTTTTTTTGTACTGGGAATTGAACTCAGGACATTGTGCTTGCCAGGCAGGCACTGTGCCACTGAGCTATATTCCCCGTCCACCAACTGCTTTTGTTAGGAACAGTCAACTTTTATAAAATGATAATGGTGATGGAGTAGTAGGAGCAGAAGGAGGAAGAAGAAAGAAAAATAGCAAAAGACAAGTCCAAAGGACAATTTTAGGAGTTGTCAAAGGGAAAAGAGAAAGCAAACAGTACACTCTGTCCATAATTAGTTCTCAATTTTTAATGGACCTGATGTTTTCTGCTTCCTATGCTCTTCCCCCTTCCAGAAATGTTACAAAATGCACCACCATTACAGATGAAAATTTCTCTTCTTACTCTTTGCAAATTTAATTTGTTGGGCTTTCATCATACCTGATCCATTAACAGTTAATTTATTTTTTTAAATTCACTAAATGTACATTTTAAAGGAAATTTATGAGGAAGCCCATTTTTCCCTATTTTCCAGAGAATAATTTTAAGAAATCAGAAAGCTGGGGACAAAGAGATCACAAGGTAGTATTTAGGATTTGGAATAAGAGGAACATGCCAAAAGAGTAAATATAACTTTCATATGTGTTTTAAATGTATTGGAGAAAAAATAAGTTAAAACTCATTCATATATTTGCTCCAGTGTAGGAACAGATATTGCAGTACAATCCTACGCCTGATGTCTAGATTGCTTATGGGTCCTGGTTGAGCTAGGTCCGATAAACTACTGGCAACTCAGGATGGAGAAAAACAAAAGGATCAAAAGGAAATTATTTTAAACATGTTTTACTACCACAAGCAAAATTTATTTTAAATGGTTAGGAGGAAAACTACAATCCTAAGGAGGATCTTTTGATGTCTCACAGAGTAATAAAACATCTAGCACAGCTAAATGTAAGTCCTGCAGACCTAAAACATTAGGAACCTACCCACTACGGGTCTGTTCTTAAACATCTATGCACAGGAAACCATGTTTTCTAAAAGGAAAATGGCTGGAAATATTCAGTATCTAATTGTTCTACCAAAAACAAGGAGACATGGTTTTTTTTTTTTGCAAATAAGAAAGGAAGATTAATGATACATGGATATGGCTTTATTTGCTATTAAGATGATGAAGTATGAGACACAGACAACTCTGATAAATTAGCCAGTTATAAGCAATTCACTGACATCAATAAGATTAGTCAGGTATTAATAGACTTGAGGAATGCAACATAACAAAATCAATGTATTTTAAACAGCAGTTTTTAAGAGTTATGAAAATTTAAAATCCTATGTATGTTACTGCCTTTTAAAAATAAAAGTTAGATCTCAGCCATACTCTAAAAACTAAAATATGTGTGTCCCAAAAGTCAGAAAGGAAAATAAACATAAGAACCCACTGACAGAACGCTGATAAGCTGCAATGACCTTTTGTTATGACTAAAAACCAAGAGGTCATGACAGAATCAGGAAAACAAAACAAAAACAACAACAAAAAAATAGGGAAGTGGCTGTATGACAAAATCAGAACTTCTGCTTAAGGAAAAGAACATGACTAGGCAAAAAGCTATGCATATAAAGAATGGGAAGGTAAATGATAATTAATAGGGATGGTGGCATTGAGGGGGTGATTTAGTTTCCTAAATGAGGTTATACTGTGTTTTCAATTTTTTTTTTTTTTTGCGGCACCGGGGATTGAACTCATGACCTCGCGCTTGCCAAGCAGGCCGCTGAGCTAGACCCCAGACCCTTGTGTTTTTGAGACAGGGTCTCACTGTGCGGTTCAGGCTGGCCTTGAGCTCACTTTGTAGCCCAGGCTGGTCTCGAACTCACAATGATCCTCCTGTCTCAGCCTCCC
>RJWT010031806.1:0-14280 GCA_004365215.1 Cuniculus paca | reverse complement strand
TCGCTCTGGGAAATGTGCTTCTGAAGAGGGTGACGTCACTGCCTGCAGGATGTGTCCATTCCATGGGGGCGGGGGGTCGGATCTTACAGTTTGAATCACAAACATTTTGTTCAGACTGGAGTTTACTTTCCTAGTGGCTGGGGGTCGAAATATGATTGTCTGTCAGTGAGGACTTTTGCTCCCAGGCTTACCTTGCAGATGACGGTGGAAAAGACCAGTGTCTTTCCATGAGGGGGACACATTGGCCTGCATTTCAGATATTGCCAGCAACGTTCCCTAACAAAGGCTGAGTTCATTGCAAGTTTGTAAGGATGTCATCAAGATGAATCAAGACTCATCAATACACAAAGCATAAAAATTTCGGCGCTCTCCACAGTATCTTTTAACAGCTGTAAAGGGTGGAGGTCTCCTTTGGATGCATTTTGTAAGTCCTGAAGAGCAGAGGAATCCTCTTGTTTTAGGGAATTCAAATGCTGTGACTTTGTCTTTTATGGACTAAGACTTTCCTTAACAAAGAGCGAGGTTGTACCTCTGTGATGTGATGAGTTTGGGAGCATGATGGCTGGCTTGTCAGGAGGCAGGGCCTGGTCAGGAGAGGTGGGTCATCAGCGTCTGACCTGGAGGCTGTGTATTCCTTCCTGGATCTTCCCTTCTCTCTCTGCTTCTTAGCCTCCAAGAGGCGATAGCTGTCCTCCACCTAGGCCCTTCCACCATGCCGTTTCTGCCTCGGAGCCATCAGAACCAGGACTGTAACAGTGACCCCCAAATAAACCTCTTCTCCTTTGGTTGTGGGTGCGAGGTATCCTATCTCAGTGAATGGTAAGGAAAGCAGCTGAGAGGAGCTGTCTGCAAGGAAGTTTGAATGGTCCAATTTTTCACATCGGGAAGCATGGGAAGATTGCTTAATATTTGCAGAAGAGTTTTTGTGCATTTCCTGATTATTACAGCTGCTGTAATTAAGTGAAGAATAAAATTTAATTATTTTTGTTTTTAGAAGAAAAGTTTCTGTTGTGGTTTTTCTTTTAGTGTTTATCTTCTCCTTCATAGTATACCCATGATAATCTGAAGATAAATGTAATTTCTAGTACATTTTGATTTAAATACATATTCTTGCTTCAAAAAAATAGATGTTTCATATTCCACAGATTGAGTGGACAAAATTCAGAAACAGTTTACCTCTTTAAACACTTCCCCATAAACAATGAAGTTAGATATTTGCTTCACTAAACAGCTCTAGATGTCACTTACTGTTTCCATAAAATAAAAAAATCCTTTCGAATCTAAATTGTTTTGCATTTGTGGGGAAATTCCTTACAGGTTTAAAAATGATGTATCTCTATTATTTTTCTTCTATTAATAATGGAGTGTCTGATGTGCATTTGAGTTTAAATAGGAAGAATATTAAAATAAGTTAGTGAACAAGATACATGCAGGGCACAGCTTTGTTTCCATATATAGATAGTAAGTATAGCTTGTGTGTGTGTGTGTGTGTGTGTGTGTGTGTGTGTGTGTATACATATGTTTGGAGGTGCTTGGGGCACTGCGGGAAAGGAAGGGGTATATCAAGACAGCAAGAAAGACAAAAGCGAGAGCTGTGCAGAAGATTAAGCAGGTCCAGAAAAAATGCGAGTTTTCTTTCTTACCAAGAGAAAGGCAACTTCCTTTTAGGATCCAAGGCCCAGAGACACCAAGCCTGAAAGTATGAATCTTCTCAGAACATCTAGGTTCTTCCCCTAAATGCACAAGCTAAAAGATGAGTTTTGAATAAGTAATATTTAAAATTGATTTTATTTTATTGCTGCATACGAGAATCTGCAAATTCCCTAATTCACTGTACAATCTAATTACAGCTTGATTTCTCAGTGGGAAAACGTATCACCCTCTCTTCTTAGGTTACTTTTTGATTGTTATCTTCTGTGGCTACTGCAGTGTCCGATTACAGATCCGCCGCTTCTTTCCTTTTGGCCCTGTCAGTACTGGATGCCGAGCAGGGCAGTCGGTTGGATCATAGAGCATTTACTACCGATTATGGAGCCTGGCACGCAGAGCAGAAGGCCAGGACTGGATGCTTGGATACAGTTCACAGCGTGTACACACAATAGTGCACTTGGTGGGTAAGGTATTGCTAGTCATTCAAGGTACACAGAAGGCTCCCTATTCAAACACCACTCTGTGTACAACTATCGGATAACTGCAGGGGAAAAAAGAGAAAATCATCATTCTGCATCCAATTTTTTTCCTAAAATATTTTCCGCAGACAGTCACTATCATCAGAAAGCATAGGAGTCCACACTGCACGTTCGGTGTCGGGTGCTGCTTCGAATTCTGTGTGCACCTAACAAATCCTCTCTGTGTTCTTCGCTTTGATACTGGTTGACATTCATGTGATCCCAGCAAAGAAAACAGCACGCTTTCCTGTCTTAGTGCGGAGACTGCATCGAAGAGGAAATGGCAGAGCAAACAAAACATGTGCTCCTCCCGTTTCAGTTGTCTCCTCCTTCCCAGCCCTCTGCCTCCGCTTCCTGATTCATTCTCCTCTTCCTGTACCTCCCTTAACATAAACCCAGACGCTCACTTCCAGGGCTTTGGAAACAGGCCTCTGGGCACTGCATGGCTTCTTCCAGAAACAGCCCTTCCAGACACAAGGTGCTAATTGTTCCTGCCTGCTGCCCTGGCCCCCGGCATCCTTCCCATCTGTCTTCAGGTCCTCTCGTGCTCTGCCCACTTGGGAAAGCCAAGGTTTTGGCCAAGGGAAACACTCACACAATTGCAGCAGTGAAGCCAGGGCCTCAGCTCTGAGGAGCACCCGTGTGCCCCCTGCCACCTGCAGACCACACCTGTTCCCGCCTCAGCGACTTCAGTGCTGCGCCGGACCCCAGCGGGTCAAGGGCCACAGCAACTTCCTGGTTTCCAAGGTTTCCAATTACTCAAGGGTATCTTTATCATCAAGCTACTGTTTTCCTTTTTAAATTAAATTTGCTACCTTTATTTTTTAAGTTAACAGTTGGTGATCTGTGTGGCTGTGCTTTTGTGCAGGCTTTTTTTTTTTTTTCTTTTTAGTGAACAACCGAAAATTTAAATGGAGATCAGTTTTATGGACTCTGGATTACGCAGACTTTGTATAAGAATGTTCCAAATTAATCCCAGTTGTGGAAAACATGAAACTTGAATTTCACCACACCTACGTTGCACAGACTAGAGCCACATATTGGCTTCGGCTAACTGAACTAACGGGATTTGTTACATGTCACCAGCACAAGAATCTTTGTCCTAACCAAAGGGAGACATGTGATGGCTACTTTGAGACAATTGTTAACTCACATTTTAATAGAAAACCTTGGATCCAAAAAAAAAATTAGATTTCCAGTATTAATGTCTTTGAACTGCATAGTGCTTGACCTTGTTGTTACTATGCTTTTGGATAAAACTTTGAGAGAGACAGTATGCACTTTTTACATTCTTTGGAATGGTTTTTGAAAATTCTTTATGAGGATTTTTCCACGAGCCGAAGTTTTATTGGATTTCTGACTGGAGCCGTGAAGAAGTCAATACCCACGTAAGGAAAAGAAGAGACCAGCAAGAAAAAAGATAGAAAGAAGCCCGAAGTTGATTCAATAGCCCAGTAGACCGAAGATCACAGGAGGGTTGAATGTCAAATGAAGCAAATGCCTCATCTCATGAAAAGCAGAGCGGGTTTCTAAAGACACCCAGGCCCTCCCTGGGGACCCGCCCACCCTGCACTAGGGATGCCCCAGCTCTGCAGTGGACGGCTGGGCTTCCCTGCACTGTCCAGGCCATAACCATTTGGCTTTCCTGCTGCACAGTGCCCGAGGCGGCCCCTTGCCTTCTGCCATACACGACTGGAAGCATTTTGCTTTAGTTTCACCAAACTATTTTTGACCTTACGCAGGTAGTAGTTGTGCAAAAAAGTCCTTTTCTCTAAAAACGACTTTCACTGCCAACGTTTCCATTGTATGCATTAAACGTTCGGTAAAACACGCTGCAGCCAGGGACGTCTGATCCACCCGCGTATTTTCTTGTAATCAAAGACACCTGGGTTTTGAATTTCTGACTCCAAATGATTTGGAGCAGTTTTTTTTTTTTTTTTTACTTTTACTTTTTTTTTTTTTTTTTTTGATAAAGGACTTTCCTTTTCTATAGTTGGCACCATCAAAACCCATTGGTCCCTCCACTCCCCAAACCGAAGAAGTAAACAATATTCAAGCAGGGGGAACGTAGCTTCAGCGAGTATACAAACATTTATTGGTACAAAACCTGCAGCATGCGTTTTTTGTTAAATTTTAACAGTGTTTTCTCAAATCTTCAAAGCCTGCCTTGATGGTTTGCTGAAGTAATTGAACCACTCCTGGGTTGTTTTATACAGGACATCTTATCTTTCTTTCATTACTCAGGCTGCGGCTTCTCTTCTATTCCCATGAAATCCATGTACACACTTTAGAAGCCCTCCTGAACAAGCGGGCTTCTAAGTTTCACAGAGCCCTCAGCACAATTTGAATACGAAAGAGATACTGAATAAAAAGCTTTAATCTCTTGTCTGTTATGCTGCTTTCTTGCCTCTCTTCATCTCCTCCTCTTGCAAGGGCTTTTCTGTGTGAGTAAACTGAACACTTTCTGTTTAAAGTGAAGTGTAATGTTCAAGAAGATGCTTTCGGCAAGGCTGAGATCGGGAAGCGGAGCCTGTAAATCTCCTGTCAAAATGCAGCCACGTTTGTGCTGGGCTGCCTTCTGTGCAAGACTTTGCAGGTAAAAGATTAGTAAAGAGCTCTTGGTGAACAAAAATCATTCAATCAGCAGAATGTACGGGGAGTATCGAATGTGCCCTCCACGTCAGATGCTGCGGGGCTCTCCCCTCTGATACCTCTTCCCCTGGTGAGCTGGAGCCGCTTGAAAGGGTTTTCTGTTCTCCGGTCTCTTGTCAATTTGAATGCCAGGAAATGAGCCCCCTTTGTAAGATTAATTAATAGCAGGAGCGGATCGGCCGAGCCCAATCGCCACGCAACGGAGCTGTAATTGCTACTTTGTGGAAAGGAAAGAAAAAAAGAGAGAGAGAGAGAGAAAAAAAGTTTGGGTTGCCGTTTAAGAAGAGGGTTTAAGGAAAGTTCTTTGAACTAGAGGTCTCAGTGCACTGGATTAAGGCAAGAAGCAAGGAGGCCTTTGAAGTTTGCTAAGAGGTTTTGGAAAGGAAAAAAGTTGGGTGGCAAATGGGAGTTGGCAACATCAAAAGGGCCCTCACTGCACCTCACCTGCTTGGCTGGGAGCTGGGATGCAGGTCCAGCCCCAGCCCTGCGGCTTGGGGGGCACGGCTGTGACACCCACGGCAGAAGGGCCGTCCCACATGCAAGTCGGTTTCTCCCCCTCTCCTGCACACTCTCCCTTTCCGGATCTTCAAAGACATTTTAGAAAGTATCTGCTTGTCACTTAGCAATAACGCACGGATAAGAAGAGAGAGGGCTGAGATTCTGACAGGAAACACACCCGTCCCCAGTCTGAAAACGAGAATTAGCATGTGCCATGTATTCTCAGCAGGGGCAATATCGCCCCCAAGGGGGTGAAATGAATTCTTGGGGTGGAGGGGGTGAAAGCCTCTTCCAGAGTGTGACCTTTTGTGGCTTGCTCAAGGACTGCAGGGCAGAAAGAGATGCAGGACTGTATTGTAATAGGATTTCATAGGGAAGAGGACAGATAGAAAACACAGACAAAGGCACCTCGGGGGTCCTAATAAAAAAATACAATAAAATAAACAAACCGGTGTCCCTGGAGAATGTGAATTCTAAAGAGGAGCGGGAATTTTATGTGAGCAGGAAGTGGCCAGAAATGAAGTGAGCATATGTATTTTGTATTTGATTTGTCCAGGATACACTGTAGCTCAGCACTGCTCAGACAGCAAATCTCTTATGAACTGTTTATTATCATTTTATTAAGCCTGTCAGGCTGATGGAATGAAGAAGAGCCTCATACTTTAATTGAAAAACTTGGAGAGATTTCAATTCTCACTATTGTAATTCGTCTCCAAGCTCAGATTTTTTTAAATGATATTTTTGAAAATAATAATCAAATTAACTCGCCTGTTTTTTTTTCTACCTTGTGAAATAAAGTTCTTAGACTCAGAATTTTTAAAACCACTAGAAGACTTATGTATTCTGTTGATATTGCTTGACCTATCCATTCGCACTCTGGGTTGTGCAGTTTTTCAATGGCTTATACAATTAAGTATTAATTTCAAATGACAAGTGCATATTTTATGAAAGAAATCATTAAAAATCAAAATTACCTTGACGTTTATTGGCTAATAGGATTGTTTCAGAACTCTTAGTAATTTAAACTCTGAAGTTTTATTTTCATTATAATCTCAACTTCCAAGATAAATACATAAAGTTTTAATTTAACTAAATGTGTGCCTATTTAGGGACATGCTTTAACAATGAGAAAATCTTGGGCTCTTATGTTTGGAATTTGAAACAATGCTGTATTTATCTTCTATTCTCAGGGCAAGGAATGTTTTAAAAGTCAAGCACCAGTCCCAGACTGGTGAATAAACCAGAAATTTTTCTCAGCCTGAATGTAACTCACTACTGCATTTCTCAGTATCACTGACAGTCAGTCTTTATTCTTCACTTATTTTGGAAACAAGTTTTGGAGGCTTGGTGTGTGTGTGTGTGTGTGTGTGTGTGTGTGTTTATATATATTGTATGTATGAAGAAAGATGGAGAGGAGAGAGACTGTCTAGAGAGAGAGATTGAGTTCAAAGGAACCCATGTCTTCTCTTTTCCAAAGTACTTGGTCCGTTGTGTTCAAAAAGATACTCTGTACCATGCCGGTCCCAGCCAAGAGGACTGATGACATTTCAGGCTTCTTTCTCATTGACATCCAATACCGACTCATACTGCACGAGCAGGTTGGCCCAGCAAAGCATTTGGCCCACATGCGCAATCAATAAACATTGTTGACCGACCTCAGCGGCGCACCCAACACATCAGCCCACAGCTATGCAGCTCATTTCCGAGCCGCCTAGGGGACCTGTCATTTTGAAAGTCTTACAAATATTTTTAATCCAGTAAGTGAGCAGATGAAGTGGAAAGTCATTTGGAGTCCACTACCAGAATTTCTCGTCCCCACTCCTTCCCAACCTGCAAGGACACACGTCTGTGTGTCCAGTGAATTTTGCCATGAGCAGCTCACCTTACTTAGAGGAGACCGCTCCACTTTCTGCAGAACGGAAACTGCACATCTCGAACTCGATGCACTATCAATGACTTGAAATCTGTTTTGCACAATATTGCCTGTACCCTAGTCTACTAGCTGTCAAAAAACTGTATATAATTATACTCATTAAGAAAAACAGGCTTATATTCAATTACCTTCCTGCTGCCAATGCAGGAAACAAGATAGTTTCTTCTTTTATTATATCAAATATCTTAGTTTATGCCATGCATGTTAAAGTTTACCACCCCTTGAGGCTTGGAACTGTAACACTTTCGAGCTATCTGGAGGGTTGTAATTGTGTGCACACATCAATTATGGATTGGATTCAGCATTTTCAGATAACTTCCCAGATCACAGAGACAGTGCTGTGGTCTCCAGGTACTTGCAGGCCAGGTTGATTACAGGTGCACCGCACCAACCTTGTTAGTTCTCCGTGATGAGAGCTTCCTTTCCCTGCTGGGTTTGGGGCAGAGGCACTGACCACTGCCTTTTGCTAACAATTTCTTCCCATTCCCCAGAGAGGCCTTAATGAGCCCCTCGGACATGGCCAAAGGCAATCGTGTTCTCCAGCCCAGGGAGGTGAAAAGCCAGAGCTTAACCTACCAGGCAAGCAATAATTAATAAGGTACCTCTGATTCATCTCGATTCATTAACAAAGTTACAAGTTTAGCGGCCTTAAGGAACATAGCACTGCTCTGTCATGTCATTTACAAGTATTGAATGGAACACCCGTGCCAAGGTATGTTAAAAAAATTAACTTACAAGGAAAATAAATGAATGTAGAATACTAATTGGGGGAATGCAACTGACAGATACTGCAAAAGATTGATTTTAGGGAAAATGGAGAAATCTGTTTTCTGTTTATTTTAAGGACAGGAAATGAATACTGATTAGAAATGTATAGGCAGTTGCATCATGCGGCATTTGGTAATGTTTTCACTGGGTATTTGATTTGTCTAAGTTTTCCCCAGATTTTAGATTGGATGCCAGTTATCAGAGTTAGTTTTGGGCCTAATAGTTAGACTTCCTTGGATACGTGGCTCTTAGATGGGGAACGTTTCCCACACCTTCCTGTGGAAAATGATTCAAGCACAAATGTTGCATTGCCAATGGAAGGAAATGCCTACTGTATGTCTGCAGAATAAGACTGGGGGAAGGAGGTTAACTTTCTGTTGGCTTATGTTTTTCCTGAGAAACTGCTACGAAATTTTAAGAAATATTATCAATTTGAATATACTGGAATCTTCTAATGCTATATTAGTATGCCATAAATGTGTTGTCTGAATATCGATCTATACATGTGTGCATGCATACTCACATGTATGTGTGTCTGTGCATGCATGTGTATATGTAAGTGAACATGTGCGTATCTATGTATGCATGCGTGCACATATCTATGTGTCTATCATCTATATTCATCCATTCACAGATATTTCACCAACCGAGGATAAAAGCAAAGATACAAAAAAGCGTTATATTCCTAAATAAGAAATATTATTTTATAGAGTGACTATCCTGAGCCTTTAAGAGAAAGAGCGAGTATATCAATGACTGGATGGATAGTAAGCTGTACACACTGTGGTCGACCTGTTAAAGTGGGGCAGGGTTCGTCTCCTTTGTGTTTGCTGAGCTGAGGCCTGCTTGGGGTCTGTCTCCACGGTGAAGGAGCTGACTGAGGAGGGCAGTTTGGGGCAGCAGAGGGGTTGTGGCCATGTCTAGCTGCTTCTGGAGCCAGCTACGCTGGGTCTGCTACCTGGGGCCTCTGGGAAGTTCAGAGAACAGTCTCTCTCTCTCTCTCCCTCTCCACAAAGCATGTAGACCAGTGTCAAACTCTTCTAATCCTTTCTGGCAATTTTGGAAAAGCAGGAGTGAGGCTGCAGTGACATCTAAAGGCGGATTCTTCGCCTTGTGCTGCGCTTTTAAACAGCTTACTCCTCTCCACAAATGCTTTTAATGATGGCTTCTGACAAATCTCTCCTAAAATCTGTACAAAGCACTTTCACTTCGAATCTGCTCTCCTCATAGCCCTGCGGTCGGGAGTGGGGATTTTCTTGCTGTCTCCGAGTGCCTCTCTTGTGAGTGGTGTTCTATTGCTCTGCCACTCCAGCAAGGTTGGCTTCTCCTCTGAAACGCACACCCTTGAAAATCCTCTGGCCACACATTGTGCAGCTCCAATGAGACCACAGTGTGTACCGCACCCATCAGGGGCCCCCTGTCACTGAGCCAAGGTTCTGCCCTGGTGGCAATTACACAGCTAGCTGCCTGCATGAGCACCACCTCTCTGCATCTTCCTGGGCAACCAGGGGTTTTCTCTGCAGGGTAAGCACTGGCCAAGTCACCTGCTGCTGTCTGGAACTGGACAGGACCGCCGGGCCCCCGGCATAGGAAATATGCATTTTAATGCTGGATGCCCACCTTTGAACTGTGCATCTTCTGTCTTGTTTAAATAAAATGATCTTTGCTTTAGCTTTCTTTTCTCGCATTGCTCAGTCCCACAGCATCTTGCATCTGCTCGTCACTAACAGCAGGAACTGTGCTCCTTGCCCTGGACTCTACTTTGTGCCGCCACTCGCTCCCTGCCCAGAGGTAACTCAGGAGCGCCCTTTTGTTTGAGATGAGCCCCTCGACTTCGCGTGGTGTGGATCAGTGAGACTACCGCGTCTCACCCTTTGATTTCCCCTCTGGCTCTCTAGCAGAAACACCCTATGGGTGAGTTCCAACGTGAACGCCACACACACACAAGGTGAGTGCACATTGGCATGCAGGTGACTTCCAGTAATAACAGACCCTGAATGTGTTTGCTTCGCTCTCCGTTGTAAGAATGGGAGTTTTTCTTTTCCTTTCTTTTTTCCATTTTTTCTAATGGCCTTGAGAAAAGACCTATAAAGTTGCACTGAATAAGTGGAAGATAATAACTCCAGCGGTAAAGGTCTCTGCATAGGTCTACCACCCTACCCTGCCAGTAATCCTGGCTTCGGGGAGCTGCAATTTCCTAAAGATGTATTAGTGTCAGCTACACATGTGCTCCTGTATGCTTATAATCCTTTTCACCAGCTTCTTAGCTGTATGCTTTGTATTTAAATTTTCCCTCTGACCAAGTAAATCCCTTTGGATGAAGTGACAGGATCTTTTCAGCACCCATAGCTGGTGACAGCTGGTGGAGAAAGTCTGAAAGACAGCAAAGTATTCCTTCCTAGCTTTCTTCAAGACCAGGGCCCGCCACCAGCTGAGCGACCTCTTAGGCCTTCCTTCAGAGCCTAGCCAGTTGAAGAGGCTCCCAGCAAATGCTAAGGAAGTACAATCGCTATTAGCGGGAAAGACAGCAGCGGTGTGCGGGCTTCACTGTGCCTGTAATTAGGTGCCTATTCATCATGTGAGAGCATGGAACCTTTCCATTGGTCCTGGTTCGCGTCGTGACCACTGTGGGAAGCGCATGCTGGCATCGTTAGTGGCGGAGGACTTTGAAAGAAAGGCTTCTCCAAAACCTCTGAAAATCCAGTTCACAAGGCCAGATGCGTGCCACGTCTCTTCTTCGGGGCGGTTTCCTTGAGAATTTTTAACTTGTGCGATATTCTGTTGTTTTAAATGACAACTGAAAGATGTCTTCTTTGCTGGGGGGGGGAGCAGAAGGGGTGACTGGCAACTTGCCATTGTTAGATTAAGTAACGAGGTACCGAGAAAGATTCCAACTAAGCAAGAAACTAGGCTTCGCATTAATGTAGGCGCTCACAGTAAGCCTTCCCCCAGGTAGGATTATTTAGCAGAAATAGTTACCTAACCAGATGCTTTTTCTATGTTTTCTGAAAGAGCAAAATAAAATAATACTTCCAAGGGGAACAAAAGATAGCAATCACTTTACAGCAACATTTTGTTGCTATTAGGTTTTCTTTGTAGAGTTAGATCTCTAATCATCCTTCTAGAAATCAGACATTTGCTCAAAGAAATCCAAAGGCAAAGTCTTGCACTACTTCTAAAGAGTGCAGCTTCAGATGTATTCTCTCTCTCCTGTTTTTACTTCTTCCTACCTTAATTTCTTGAAGTGCCAAAGGAGAGCTGATGGTGCATTTTATTATCTGTGTCTGCATTATCTTGTTTGAGACAAATAATTTGACAACCCAAAAATCAGTAGCACAGTACACAATTTTTGTCCAGTAACAGAAAAAAAAATCATATATATGATATATATTCTATAGGAAAAAACTGTTCACGCATATAGAAATGGGATTTGTGTGTATGATTTTTTTTTCATATTTCCAACACTAAATTTTTGAGAGAATTTTATTATTCAATGAACCTGACATCTGGAGAATATATTATGAAATGTGAATATTGTATTTGATGCCATGATTCAGTTTTACAAAAGCTGTTCTACTTGAAAATCTACTAAGTTAGAGATGAAAAAATTAAAACAAAAATAAAAGGAATCGTCATTTTTTGCCTTGCATGTTTGGACGGAGTGTGATATATTGTCAGTCAAACGGATTCTGTGCCTTTTCATAAAAGAAAATGATACAATTTGAACTTTAAAATATTATGTTTTCATTTTTGTTATTCTGTATTTAACATCCCAAGTCTCCTTATAGCCATTCCCTTGCATGGGTAAAGGAAACGCTATGCACAGTGGTAATAAAGAAAGTGGATGCTTGATAGTTACAAATATGTCATTGATTAGCCCCCAAATTAGGCACTTTGAAAAACATCAGATACTTTTTTCTGGAATACAAGAAAAATTGCTAAACTCAATAATTCTGTTATGCTAAGAGAATATTAACTAAGTTGTTGAAAGGATAAAATTTCTCCTATAATCCATTAAAAATAAGCAATTTGCTTATAGGAAAGTTGGAATTTGAGTTTGTTGTTTTTGTTGTTGAATCAAAAAAGCACATGGGCTTTCAAATATTCAAGTACTTCACCATCAGTTTTTTTTTCGCACCTAATGAATTATTAATGCAGAGCTTGTGTTGGTCTCGACAGCTACTTCTGAATTCCTATTAGTAAGTCAAGATTTGATATGTCACAGCCCAGGTTGAGAGGATATCTCGCAAAAATGTAACCTACCCACCCAAGGGCACCTAGGGTAATATGCTTCTTGATGTAGCTGCCTTCTTTTGCCTTAAATTACTGAAAATGAGCTAAGTTTTTTTATATGTATGAAATAGCTTGATATGTGGGTTTTGATTCCTGCACTTAGAGGCACATGTGCACATGTGTGTGCTAGTGGGCAGTGTGGTGTGACTCCTTATGCACTTCTTTACACCAGATATCCAGATGCAAACCTGCACAGACATACATGCATCACATACCTGGATGTGTGGTGTCTGTTTACATTTTCTGTCATGTAGTCATTAAGCACACAAGGTAGACTTAAAGGATGTCAAAACTGACAGCCCCGGCATGATTGATGACGCTGTGGTAGACTGATTCTTACCAGGTGTGGTGTGACACGGATTTAAATGCTGTGCAGAGCTGGTATTTGTGTTAGTAAAGTTTTGCTTTCAAGTTTTTTTTTTTTTTTGAGGGTGGTTGGGCAGAGGAAGCTGCTGAACTTGTAATCCTAAACCTTTGTTTAAGATGTTTTGAATATTTTAGGAAAAACTCATGGGACTGTCTTCTGATATTTGTAATAAACTCACGTGATGCATTTTTACATCACTGACTCTTCGACACACACCTCGGTCATCCCTTGCATCACTGGGACAGATATTTTCAAAGGATGAAAATTAGGGATCCTGTTGTCACTGTGGTGTCAGGTAAACAAATGTTCACTTGCTCCTTTCGCTGCGCAGAAGTGATAGCAGCCTGAGTGGGGCCAGGAAAACACAAAACCAAAATTTTAAATAAAATTTCACGTCCGCGTTTTGAGCCAGCTGCAGATAGGAAAGGGTAAACTCCCTGGCTTCTAGGCACAGGATGCCTGATCGCCAGGGTCATTCAGCCCTCAGCCCTCCTGGGCAGCAGTTGCCTCTGCAAGACTGGAGATCCAACTTGCTGAGTTTGTCCCCCCTGAGCCCGTCACCACAGCCAACCCCAGGAACCCCACGAAATCCTAACCCCACCTCTGCCACACTCAGAGAAAAGGAGTACACTCATTTTCCGTAAGTGAGTCAATGTCTTCTGATCAACAAGAACTTTTCCCCCCTCCTGACTTCTTACAGTAGAAATGACAGAGTTCTGTGGGTGCGTTTGCACTCTCCAGAATTCCCCCAAACAGGACTCCCTGCCTCCGGATATTGTCAACTACAATCCGCCATTTAATAGGGGGAAGGTGTCAACTTGAGTAGTCGTTGGACCTCAGGGAGAGGGTCCCTGCTTCACCCATGTCCTGATTGGTTGTCGGACTTCATTCAGCCCTTGGTGTAGACATTCCCAAAAGGCTGCTCTACTATCCACCATAAACAGCCTTCCCCACAAAATTTCTGAAGTAAACGAACATGAAACAATTAAGCCAATGTTTTCAATCCTTGCCCCTTTGTTGTATCAACAAGGTTCTGGGAAGCATGGAATGAGTTCGTGCTAAGGGGAGAGGCACTTCTTTCAGGTTAAGGGGAGTGGAGCCATTCATGACAACTGACAGGTGCATAACTATTTGGTGGACAGTATTCTCTCCCGAGGTCAGGGATTCCCAGGGACCGTAGGTGGGCAGTGCTTATGCACATGGGCAAAATAACATTGCAACTTAGCTTATTTCTACTTCCCACTGCCTAGTTGGAGGACTCAGTGACCACAGTGAATCACCTGGCCACAACTCAAGTTTCCTGGGACCCCTTTTCTCTGTTACATGTCTCATACTCTATTATTCATCAATCCTGCTGTCTGATGTTTAAACCTTACCCCATGCTTCGGAGTACCTGTGTCCTCTACCCTCTTGTGCTGGTTCTGCTTCCTGCCTTCCAGTTGCTGACTCATTTCACCTTTCTGCTCCACCCTGTCCCTAGGAACATGTGCCTCACCATTCCAGCCTCTGTTTCTTGGTTTTGAGACTATAAAGTTAGCAGGGGACCTAGGCCAGTCTGTCCTCCCTTCCCAGGGACAAGGGAAAAAGGGCCAAAGTACCCT